>WOGP01007839.1:0-11530 GCA_015342065.1 Leptinotarsa undecemlineata
AGTTCCACGCCAGACTAGCTCTATACAATTTTGTGAGAATAGGTAAAATTATTTCCAGTCCGTTTTGAAGAAGAGCTGGAAATATACCATCCTCTCCAGGAGATTTGAAAGGCTGAAAATACTTGATAGCCCATTCAACTGAGAGAATCTTGTGAATTCTTGCGCTGCGAGGTAAATCAGAGATACTCTTACAGAACTTCCTCCAAGACTCCCGTTTTGCCTTTCTAATTTCCTTGTTGTATGACGTTAGAGTGGTTTTATGAAGCTCCCAGTTACCTGACTCTTTAGCTCGATTGAATAGACGTCGAACTTCTTTTCTTTTATTTTCAAGGCTTTTGTTACACCAAAAAGAGTTGGGGTTATCAATTTTGACCCTCAGTGGACAGTTTTCATGATAGGATGAGATCACTGCTTCGCAAAATTGCGTCGCTACTGTATCCATATCATTACAACTGTGAATAGTACTGAATCCGTCCTCAAAGTACGATTGGAGGGAGTTTTTATACCCCCTTCAGTTAGTATATTTTGAGTCACAATATTCTACTACTGACCTGTTTCAATATTAAAAAGAATATATCTATGGTCTGAACAAAAAGGTTCAGTAGATACGGACCTAAAAGAGGGACACACGATATCTTATTGTTTAGCAGTTTGCGTCCAAGACCTTTTTACTGTTATTGAGGGTAACTTCGATTGAGCGTGGCGTCCTTGTATCTCTGTCAAACTTACCCAGCCTATATATGTTTGTGGTTTGTGAGACAGACAGACAGGAGAGAGACAAAAGTTTGTTCACTTCAGTTTTCTCGGCGGATATTCTATCATCCTTAGGGATAGATGACGACTGTTCCTCCATTCCAAAAATCACCAGATTCTGCCTTTCAAAGACTTCTTGGACTACCTCTTCAAATTGGACGTTACTGAGTGTTACATTCTCAATGGGTTTAACACTTCTTATTTCATTTTGAAGAGCCGGCAATCGTGCCCTTTAATCCACCTCAGGATAATGTTATTATCTACCGAGGCTTTGGCTAAATCTTGATGGCACTCTAGTACTAGCCCTGAGGATAATAACTTGTAATAGGATTTTTGGCACTATTCATAGCTCTCATGATCAAGATTTGAAAGCAATAAAAAGTGAAGTATTATGAACCCAGAACAAGTGTTCATTTACTTATGGTCGTTAGAAGTAACCAGGGTCTGTAATTTGATTTATATATGAAGAATATTAGTTCTTTCAGATATATTCCTGATATGTTATTGCCCAAAACACGAATTGGTGTGAGTAGACTTCATTGTACATAGATTTATTACGTTCCCCTCAAGGAAAGACAAATGCGATACTGAGAACAATGTTATCAGGGAAATAGCTGAAAGCAATCGGTATTCCTTCAATATAGAAGACAAATTGATTAGGACACGTTAATTTAGAGCGACTCTTCGTGAATATTTGACTTTTCAAAAAGTATACTCGCTCAATATTCTTCTATATGAAAACAAGATGTTGGAAAATGAAAAATCCTGGAAACATAAACATCCTGTGACGACTATGACCGAAAAAAGTACATCGGTCAGACTAAACGAATTATTCAAAACTCGTCTCAAAGAACACGCAGCACATATTCGATTTCGTATCACCGAGCCAAGTACTTAGTGTAGGCTGCTTAACACTATCCGAATCCATTGATATCGGTATAACTTGGCAAATCTAGCTGTGCCCCTGAGATGCACAAACGATAAAGAGAGATGGTAACTGTCCACCAGGAAGTACAATCGGAAAAAATGGCTACTCGTTATGTGTTAACAACTACACATATCACAGCAGGGAACGGGAACCTCAATTCTTCCTTTCGTGCAGGTGGCAAGTAATTGAAAGATATTGTGAAAAATGATAGATATGTAGGTACATTTACATTGGAGATAAGTGAATTAAAAAAAAATGGATAAACTCACAGCCGATAGTTGATAGATAATTAAATGCATAGCAGAAAGAGAATCTTCCAAACGTTGCTTGTAAAATTGGAAATAAAATACCTCTATACAGGGTGTTTCAAATTCGATGCTTACCATTATGATCTCGGAAACTATGAGAGATACGATGATGGTTAAATTGGAGCAAAGTTGCGCATTCACCTGACTAACAACATGCTGTTGATAAAGTTCTGAAAAAACCGAAATTTCGGATAATGGTTTTTATTTTTTTCTGGCTTTATTTTTCGAATGATGGTTTCAGATTTGATATCCGCCATTTCGTCGTCCGGCCATCATAATCAACTTTATTTCTTCTAATGGGCGCTTCATTGGATTCTTTCTGTTTTGAATAGAACCAGATTTCACCTTTTCAATGATGTATCATAAGTTATCGTTCTTTTTCGAAAAATTAAAGATATTGAAAAAAATAATTATTATCATTATAGACTTTGATGTTTCTAAATTCGACTTTCAATTTGTTACACTCAATGACATTTTGTTATTGTACAAGTCATTGGACTTTTGGCGAAAACTGATTTTCATGAATGAAGAAAAAGAAATATGATACAAATTTATTACAAATACGATAGAATTAAACAGTGTTAAGACATCGGAAATGTATTTAAATTTGTATCCCGAAAGACGACAACCACATCGAACTATGTTCAAGTTATTGGATCAAAATCTCACAGAGTTGGTTTGGTCGAAGAAGATGACTGTAACCCAACGTAACTAGGATTTTTGGAAATGTCTTGTATCAGAGCTCAGTACATCTAATTCATTACTGTTACGCTTTCCTCTTGGGTTCACCAATAATTACCTGTAGTGTATAATAATCAAAATTGACTTTATTTCATTGTTGATACAACCTAAAACTTTAACTTAAACTTTTATTAAAATTTCTATCGCCTTGCTGGATCGCTCTGTACTCCACTGTCCGCGAAACTTCACTATATCGATGTGCTAGTGGGTAGGGATTATTAAATATGGCAATCGAAGGCGGTAGAAAATTTGCCGGAACTCCATTGAAGCCGGTAGTATTATTCTCGAAGAAACGCAACATCTAAAACGGCCGCTGGCGCTCGTCCAGTTCAGCACGTCACAATTGATTTATGGCGAACAGCGGCGGCCAGTGTTATTTTTTTTAGGGGATGATTCACAACAATACTAAAGAAAACAATAAAGCACCCTCAGTATATAAAAACGAAGTCTACTTACGACATATATTTCCCAAAGTGCATCTAGAAGCTAGTGGGTAAAGATCAATATTTTTCTGTCCAACCACATCCTTCAGGTTTTCAACGAATGTTATACTATGCTCTGCAAAAATTTCAACAAAAGAGTCCAGCACTTTTTGATTGAATGAAGGAGCTAGAACTTTCCTGTGTTGTTTCCATTTTTTCGCTGAAAACATATTAGTAACGAAATTAATGCGATATTAAATACTTTTTTAATTTTTTCAAACTGAAAAAATACCGGAACTACGAAAACGAATGTTGCCAAAGGCAAAGAACAAATATTATTGAATGTCATATGTGTATTTGAAAGAAAATTATATTAGTAGGTAACAAAAAAGATGGTATATTTTCTGGAATACGTATATTAGGGTGGTTATATACGTATTCATATCAGTGAGTACCCCATCGTACACCAACGAAAGCGGGTTGTGGGAAAGCGATGTCCGGCGTACCCGGCTGGACTATGTGCACAACTACCCCTCACTTAACGGTTTAGGAGAATATGCTGCCCAACGTGGGGCTGACGGCCACCTCAACGGTTTAGGAGGACATGGCGCCCAACGTGGGGCTGACACCCATTTTAACGGTTTAGAAGGACATGTCGCCCAAGGCGTGTGGCTTGAGCACGAGGATGTGCCAAGGGAGGTCAGGAGACCAACCCGAACCCTGGAAGGGTTGACAATGGCCGGAAAACGGGTTGTGTGTCATCCCGGATTAACCAAAAACACTCTGGCGCCTAACGTATGCAATTCAGAATACCAGCACTGGGCGGGTGCTGAAGATGGACCGGAAGTCCGAAACGTTTTTTTTTCTGAAAAGGCAGAATTGTCGAACAGGAGAGGGTGCGGGATAAGTGAAGGGGGTGCACAGGAGCTGCAATCCTCGCGGCCTGCCGCACGATCATCGATGGAGACATTCGATGAGGAAATCGAAGTTCTTGAGACAGAGAAGGCTCAGAACAGATTCGAGGAGCTGTTCACCCGATTGGTGACTGTTCTGGAAAACAGGCGAGAGCCACAGAGGGATGTGGAAAATGATTCCCAGAATGGGAAAAAATCAGAATCCCCCCTCCAACGTTCAGCGGATTGGATCATGAAGATCCATTCGAATTCTGCAAGAAGGCAGAAGAGGCAAATGAGTGACATTCACCCTTCAGTATGGGTCACTACGGCCGGACAATGGCTGAAGAGTGCGGCAGCAGCATGGTATACGCCATATCAAAACATGACCTTAGATTGGGCATTTTTCACAAACAGGCTCCAGGAGAGGTTCGACAACGAATTGCTAGTCAGTTCGTTGGAAGGTAACCTGTACGGGTCGACCAGAGACGGCGAGAATCAGTCACAAGCTTTATCCTGAACAAGCTCGCGTTAGCAAGGAGGTTATACCCAGAGATATCAGAGAAGAGAATCGTTCAGTTGATTCTGAACCGGATGTGTGCGGAGGTCAAAATACACCTCCAGCTGCATACATTCACAAACATCGAGGAGCTGACCTAGAAGGCAGTGGCTGTCGAGTCACTGTTAAGAGGCAGCAACAACAGCAGAGAGGGTCAAAGACAGGACCCAGGAAAGAGAAATCCCCACGAGGACGGAGGGCCTCGTCGTGACAACGGGGGAAACAGCGACAAAGGGGGTCACAGATAGGACCCGCCTAAGTCACGTTTCGAAAGGCAAGAGCCAATAGGGGCTAGCCAAAGCCAGAGGAGTGAGGCTAGATCCCAAGAGAGAAATACAGGGTACATATCGCGACAAGAGACAACTAGGGGAGTTGTCAGCGAAGGAAGGTACCAGCGACGAGAAAATGAGACTCCAACAGGAGGCAGGATGTCGTCGACGCCGAAGTGCTACACCTGTGGAGGATCTCATATCGTCAGAGACTGCCCGAAGCAGCAAAAGGCGACAAGCAGCAACGGAAGGAGTCACCAATCCAAGGGGAAGACGGACGATAACACAGTCGCCCGAGTGGTCGAAGCGATCAAACCGCGCCCGCACCAGCGACAACGAGAAGAAGAACCAGCAGCCGTCAGGAAACGCCAACGGGAGTTTCAAGAGGACGCCCGAAAACAATTCTCAGACGAAAGACACGCAGTAAATACACTGTCTGTCAAGGAGGGAAACCGTCCAGAGGGACGTGCTCCAAAGAAGGTGGACCAGCCACCCACCGAGGGAGAGCAGGATAAGTCGGGGAAGCTTGTACTTGAACCGCCGGCGGGCGTTAAACGCAAAAACGTGAGAGGAACACTCGGTGTTCCGAAAGTTCTGTCCTCTCACACGTTGGATATTTCAAGGAATCGCCGGCGGGCATTAAAGGCAGAAAGGATTTCCGAACCACAGGGTGTTTCGGAAGTGACTAGTACCTGGAGGACGGGTATTCCAACGTGGAATGCGTCTTCGATGAGTCGCCGGCGGGCGTTAAACGCGGAAAGAGCGTCGTAAGGAACGACAAAATGGACGTCCGACGCCAGGCGTCGAGATGCCCCCCAATAAGAGCCCTTAGCGGTTCTGGGGAGGTGTGGGGCGAGTTGCGCGCCGAAGCGCCTCTCGCCTTGTTCAAGCCCGGATCTGGCGTCCTAACGGAAGAGTTAGGGGGTGGAGGAATGCCAGTGTGTCAGCCTGAAGCCGAGAGAGGCTTGGTAGTGGCTTCATGGCGGGGTCAGTCCACAACCTCAATGAGGTTCACCCAACGACAAATGGAACAACTGATGGACTAAATTCAAACATACAAAGAGCTAGCTAGAGCAAGCTACGAACCTCCCGTCGAGCTCAGACAGGAGCTGAGTCCCGAAATCCCTGGGGCTCAGGTCTGGGAGGCTTGCCGGCCGTCTCGACGTACAAGAACCGTAAGGGTGGTGTACGATGGGGTCGGCGTTGCTAAACACGCCCCCGTCGACGCCAACGAAAGCGGGTTGTGGGAAAGCGACGTCCGGCGTACCCAGCTGGACCACGAGCACCCCAACCCCCCCCCCATTCTACCTTAACGGTTTAGGAGGGCATGGCACTCAAAGTGGGGCTGACGCCCATTTTAACGGTTTAGGAGGACAGTCCAAATAGAAGTGGCTGGTATCTCAATCGCCACAAAAGAAATAACCAGGAAAGGAATTTCTGGCAAAAACATAACAATCTGCACTGATAGTAGACAAGCCCTATTAGCCTTGAATAGATAACGTGTTACCTCAGGGCTAGTACTAGAGTGCCACGAAGATTTAGCCAAAGCCTCGTTAGATAATGATATTATCCTGAGGTGGGTTAAAGGTAATCGCGTTGCCGACTCTTTAGCCAAGGAAGCGGATGGACTGAGAATTTTAGGACCTAGTGGCACCTACGGCCTGACGACTTCGACAATTGCGGAATTAGCAAAATATTACACTCATGCCCAATCCCTAAAGAGATGGGATGGAATGAAAGGATGTCATCTTGCCAGGATCACCCTGGGCGAACCTGGGAAGCTGGCGCCGAAGATGAGGAGATATCTCCAAATAACCTGCCCACCTTTCTGCAAAGGACAGAATGGATGATGACCTAGGAGGACAACTCTTTGGGTGGATGGACAATGGTTCACATGTGGCATAAGTGCTGTGGGCCACGCTTATACTCACCCTCCCTACTCTACAGATACAGATTTTACAAAATAAGTGGAAATGGCAAAAAATATGATTAACTCAATCACTATTGATCAATTTTTCGTTTCCTGATGTTTCGTCTACTACTGCGGTAGACATTATAAAAACAAAAGGCGATGAGGTAACTGTCGAAGTGCTCGAGTTGTTCGCAGGGCAAAAAAATGGAAAGTTGGAATTTTCTTCGATTTGATATCATCATTGATGGGCGTGGATTTGTTCCTCTCAATTGGATGGACCGGTTAACAGGTCATTGCCTCTTTCTTTCTAATGAAATTATCCCTGTGTTTTTGAATTCCTATTGCATCTCTATATACTCTCGGATAGTAATTTTGAGATTTATCGAGTATTTGTGGTTCCCATGTAGACTGACCTGTAGCTACAAAGAATCCGGTATACCCCGGGTGTTTCTGAAGGCTCTTTGGGGTCCTTAGCCGACCTTGGGCTTTCTCTGATAATTTAGGTTGGCCTAAATATTGGTTCCACGTCATGTTTCTCTAAAAGTCGCCCAACTCCGGTCTGTGACATTTTCAACACAAGGAATGAATGCTTTTTCCTTAACAATTTTAGCCGGGGTTACTTTTCTGTTTTCTCTTCTGGGTCGTATAGCTCGTTGAATTCTACTTCTCCGTACCTGATCCCTTTGAAGGCATTCTTGAGATGATTGAGTTCCTCAGAGGGAGTTTCAGGTTCACGGATGCGTTGATTTATTATAAAATGGAACTTGATCAAGAGAAATGAAGTTATGATGATATAGAACTGTAGATACATTCCAACATTGTAGTTTCATTTCTGGATTCAAAATAATTGTACCAACCTGGTGCTGTCAACAAGCCTTGTCCAATGGCTTCCGCGATGAACTTGTAAACATTTTCTTTTTCCAGAGCTTTCGGATGATTCAATATTATTTCTAAATGTTTTGGTTCGGATATGAAGTATAACAGCTTGGGGCCTAACCATATTCTCGTCAGACCTGATGATACCTTCTGCTGTATCTTCACAAGGGTTTTTATTATGTCTGAAAATGAGGATATATTTTTCATTCCATCTGCCTAAAATCATTTATTTAGCAAATCTACTTTTATGGTTATATGGTGCTGAGAAGGGGAGCCTTGTGTACAAAAACAGTATTTTCCTTTTCAACAATATGGCATGAAAGAATAAAACAAAATTCATAAGTCAAAGAAACGTTCAAAACAGATATTCCAAAATGTAATTCATTGCAATTGTGAATTGATCGAAATAACAAAGTAGTTAAACTATCAATGAATGGAATATAACAATTAGAAGATATCTGATTGGTAGAAAATCATAAAAATCTGTTAAAATAAGGGAAGTTGTCATCTTCACATTTGTTTAGATAAAAGAAAATGTTTGTTTGAAATTCACTCACCCCATAAATTCCTCATACACGACGTAATAAACTCACCTGTTCCGTTCCCAAGAAATAGGTATCCACAACCGATCAATGGAAATGAAAAAGGGCCCTCTACTTTCCAGGAATGTATGTACAAATACCTTCTTTTCCACAAAAAATGGGCATACCATATAAAGAAAACCATGATGAGATATATTGTGAGATAGCTTCGGACTCCATTTCTTGGATCTTGCTCAATGAGGAGGGGGTGGTCCATTGCTACCGAAAGATTTATCAACTTCACTAGATATAATATTCCTGAAAGATTTCAAAACAAATATTGTGATTACAATGTATCAGGTTTGTCAATGTTAATCGTTCTGTAGTGCTAGCAATCTTCTTGCCATCCAGGTGTTCAATCTTCGTTTGGCAAAGCCTGAAGCGATGCCAATGACAGGTTCTGGTCCGATGAAAATGCTTGCAGCTCCCTCCTTTGCAAAGAAGTCAGCAGACGCATTGCCTTCTAGGCCAGTATGGCCAGGAATCCAGACCAGAGACAATCTATTAAGTCTTCCTATCGAAGAGAGTCGTTTTTGGCAATTTGCTACCAACGTTACTCGTTACGTTACTCGGTAGGAACCAACAGTTTCCAACGCCGCTTGACTGTCCGAGAATATTTTTATAAACTTGTGGATGATGTTGGATTTATCCAATCTCTCCGCACACAATTCAATAGCATAAATTTCCGCTTTAAATAAAGTCGAATAGGTTCCTAGGACAGATTTCTCTGTCCTGGGTCTGCGACTGAAAACACCTGCACCAGAACCGGTAGGTGGTGTTGATCCATATGTGAACCAACAACTATCTGTTCTCAATATCTCCTTCTCCCGGAGGATTCAAGCCTCTCTACTCGGGAACAGAACTTTATAAGGCAGTTCGTAGTTGACAGTTTAAGGCATAGAGTGTCAGTGTCAACCCACAGTCTGTTGCACCTGCATTAAATGGGTTTGTGCAATTGACAATGTCACAGCATACCTAACAATCATCACGGACACTCCCTTGGGCGGGAAAAGTACGCGCTTACACTTCGCGTCGCTATGTCAGCCATGTTGAAAAGCAGTGGACCTGTCAAGTTAAATTTTTGTATTAACTTGTTGACATGAAATTCAAAAAACCATTTACATAAAATTCAAAGAATCTATGATAGTTGATATAATTTTCAAAAACTTATTTTGCTTGAATGAAACTCTCTTCAACTTCTACTTCACCAAATCATTGAAAATAGGAAACAAAAGCCTTCTTGAAAAGAGAAAAGAAAATTTCTATGTTTTTTTACCACTTTTAATTGTAACTAACGTTACTATAGTTTCGTACTATATGGACATTTTCAAACTTACACTATAAACTAACAATGATTCATAACATTCGCCAATATATACCATTCAGATACTTGATTGAGTACCTGAATTTACCGTTCGCAATAAGGATGTGCCAATTTAAAAACCGGAGAGTAAATTAAATCGATTTGATCATTTAACAGGTAGCAACCGCAATATTTATGCTTGTGATGCAGATCTGCTCCTTTTGTGGTAACCTCGGGAGTCCCTCGAGGTTCACATCTGGGTCCATTAATGTTTCCAGTATTAATATATGATTTGAAAGATTGCTTCAAGCATTCACAAGTACTATTATACGCTGATGACTTAAAAAATCTTCAGAAAAGTAACGACGATAAGAGGTTGCTCTCAAAGATTCAGGAAGACCTTAATGCTTTTGAGAATACTGTTACCTCAATAAATTAAAACTTAGTATTAATAAATATGCATGTATATTTTTTTGTAGAAATAACATACTGATACATTTTCAATACTCCCTGGGCAGTAATATTATCAAATCCCCATTTGGATTATGTAATAAATTCCTGCAGCCAAACCTTTGGATTTTTCCGCAGATTATGCAAAGACTTCAACAACGAGGCAGCAATCAAATCTATTTACTATGAATTTGTTTACAGTAAACTTAATTTCGGAAGTGTCAGCTGGAACCCACATTAGCACACATAAATTACGATTAGATAGACTTCAGAACAGATTTGAAAGGTTCTTGCATTTCAAAATAATGAAGACTAATGTAACACTTGGCATTAGTGAAATTCGATCTCACTACAAAATACAGTTTCTAGAACAAAGAAGAATAACAATGGACTAAGTTTTTATGTATAAAATTATAACAAACAGTTTAGTTTGGAGTTTTTATATTGGTCAGTTTTTGTGTATGCGCAATGGCTTCAATCAGAAACAAATGCTCTTGCTACACCGTGACACAGAGCATCTATAGATTATGTGTTCTGTGGTCATGAACCATGAATTCGTTATGCATGACAATTTTCACAAACATTTTTCAATTCCAGATGTGATTTGCTAACACCGTAGCCTCATCGGTAATCATTTTTCTTATAGTTTCTCATTACATTTCTATGATCAATGTTGATGGTGGGACAGGAGTTATAACCCCCAATAACCTCCCATAAATTCGCAATTTATTGATATTGTTGCACCGTGACATAGAACACATATAGATTTTGAGTTCTGTGACCATCGACCAAAAATCTGATATACATACTCGTTTTTTTGACAAACAGTTATACATCACAGGTTTCATTCGATTTTGAAAGACGTAATAGATACAACTCAGACGTAATAGATGTGTGGCAATAATAGTAACAGATGCAACACTACAACCATCGAGCGAACGCAGCGGATTCATCCCGGTCGGTCTCTCCCGCTTCACAAATGATCTCTCGACAAAGCTGGGAGTTTGTGGTGTATTACTAATGAATCTGTAAACTGTTTGTTGTTGGCAACACTGGTTGGAATGCGGTCGAGGGTGGCGGGGGTCGACCGTTCGGTGTCGTCTCTTGTGCTGTTCTGGCGCGCACCGATTGAATCAATCGACGCGCTCAGCCTCGCCGAAGATGCGCTCACAATGAGATCATGTGCTCATACCGGGTGTGTCGAAAATATCTTTTGTGAAACAAGTGGTTAGTCACTGAGAGCAGTTTTTCAATGGGTCGTTTTTTAGTTCGCAATTATTGAAGCATTGTAGAAATTTGAATTGCGCCTTGAATTTCACATTTTTTGCATTGATTCTGGGGGATACATCGCTGACTAATTTTCGAAATACTAAAGAGGGATTGACTCGATTAGGTCTAATCAACTATCTTTCTAATTAGATCATAATTATGTTGTATCTAATAATAATAATAATAATAATAATTTTATTTTCCAAAAGACAAAATATTGAATTGGAATAGTCAGGAGAAAAAAATATAGCAAACAATGAGGATTA
>WOGP01007840.1:0-11529 GCA_015342065.1 Leptinotarsa undecemlineata
CTGTATTTAATTGTATTTAATGTCGTGAGTCTTTTTTTCGTGTTTTTGCTATTAGGTATAGGTACATGTTTATACTGAAAACAAAGTAAAATTTGAATCTGTCAAACATTTCTGGTCTTCTTTCCACTTTGAATATAAAATACTTTTTGCTTTTGCTTTACCACCAACAAAATACAAAACGTAAATAACATTTTAGTTGAGTTTGCCTAGGTATAAGCTTCCTTTTGAATTATTGGCGAAGGTGACAGCGAAGAACACCTCCGCCGCTTTAATGAAAGTCCGATTCCGAAACCAATAACAGCAATTCGCAACACGTTCTCTCTCTGGGGTGACAACGAAAGTTTCCGAGATATCCACTCGAAGAGCGAGATTGTCACGATTATACATTCACTCCGGCAATAATCCGGTACAATTTGACTAATTTCGTTTGTTTGCCCAATATATTCGTCGGTCCTCACCGCTAGAACTCTCTCAACTTCCCAGTTGATTACAAGTGGGAAATGCTCAAGTGGGGAACGGTGTTCATTTCGAATTCAAAACTGAAACTTGTGCTATTATTCGCACGAGGCGTCGACTAGTCTGATAACGGCGGTTACCTCATTCAATTAAAGTGATAAACTTGATGAAATTTTTAGACCAGTGCAGAAGTCGGTTTGAAAAAGCAAAAAAATTTTAAAAAATAGCAAGTTAAAAATCATTAGAGATGGTGAAAGATTTCTTTTGAACGAGTTTTTATTGAAACGAACTCAACTAATACAGAAAATACCGTACTTCAATTGAAATAGTTGAGCTATTTTTTGTTATGATAGATTTATTAGTCCTTTGTGCTACATTATGTAGATGGAACAGGTCATATTTCACAGGTATATTATAAATATGTAATATTATAAGATGTCATTTAATAAAAAAAAAAACCTGACACACATTGTAAAACAAATACATACATACATATTAAAATATAAGTAAAAAATAGAAATAGATAAATAAACAACAGGTTACGATATATACGTCACATGGTTACACCTGATGACAAATTTATTGAGAACTCTCAAATACAAATAAAATTTTTATAAATTATTTTATTCTATCGAGAAATGAATAATTTTCGTTGGAAATAATGAAAAAAACTACATTATCGACAAATTCAATATGAGTATTTTAGTAGTAGTAGTAGTAGTAGTATTTTAGTCTAGTTACACTGAAAATTGTGTAAAACTATTTTCCACTATTGAAAGTTCACCTCATTTCGTTTCTTTCAAATTGAATATACTTTTGAGGAACTCATTCTTCCCCTTATATTTCCTGAGATCATCATGACTCTAAACATTCCAAATATTTGAATAGAATCATAAATTTTTATTGAATGTATTTTTAATTAGGTACTGTGAGGGATGTGAATTTTTGTGAATTTTTTTTTGTGGAATAATATTTATTTCAATAACTACATTATCCTGACATAAAGTTGTCTATTTCATAGATATCACTGAAATCTCATAATGAATCAATTCCTATAAATTGAAAAATATCTTGTTTATATTTTATCTACCAGAAACCATACGAAACCTTATATTTTACAACCATATTTTTTGCAACAGTTGATATTGCAATAATCTGCAATCACCTTATTGAATAATGTAACACTAAATTTCGTACCTTTCGAAAATTTCAGGTGAAAAAATTATAAATCAGTTGAAACGTCAATCATTTCCAAAGTGGTATTTGAAATAACTATTAATTTATACGTTTTTTTTACAAAAATTTTCATAGTGATATTATTTCTAATACTATCTGAAAGTGGACATTCTGAAAAAATCTTTTCAGCGTATGGATTTTTTCTGTTGAAGAAAAAGTCTTTTCAGGTACAAAATCAAATTATTAAAAAATTTAATATTTCGATCCAAGATATTACGTATCTGGAATAAGTTTTCACAAAATTTCCAGAAGAAACAAATGTAGAAGTAAATCATTTGAATAGGTTCAGTTTCTCAAAATCTCACCCCAATTTATTCTCCGTACCTTAGATCGACCTCGTACGAAGAGTCAAGCAGACAAGCAGTTTAGACATAACCTAACCAACCAGTACGTCCACTCCCATTACTTTCATTCATAAATTCAAAAAAATTCTCGGTGACTTCGAAACGAAGTGCGGAGCCAATTTCGTTCTTTTGCCATATGCGTGCGCTCATATAAAAACGAAATTAAAGATATTATAGAAGATTTTGTGGTAAGTTACTTCTAACCAACTACATAAACTAAAAACAATAATAACAACAGCGAATAAATTAAACACAGTATCAATTTTCGACCGTTTATTATAACTAATCCGATTCCGGTGGTACCGTCGAATCCTTCGATACTACACCACTGAACGCGTTGGATGACAATCTCATCCTAAGAGCGGTTGAAGGTACCCGGCAACTCGGGCTGATCATGTGGTAAAAGACTCTACTGGTTGTATTATTCTACTGTATCGTAATCTTGGATTTCCTGTACCAAACAGAATATGTTCTGTCAATAATAACTATCTTTATGTTTTCAATGAATAACATTTCTTGACTTCCTACTTTTTCATGTTTATACAAAAAATTTGCGAAACTTTCGAAGCTCGGGCGTAGAATGTTAAAATCTTTTTTTCCAAAAAAAATTTTCTTCTTTCCATATGATTGAATGTTCTTGGTTTGCAATAATTATTTGCACTGGCCTATTGCAGGTCTCGATCCAAATATATCGATTGCATTAACTTGATTGAGTCCGGTACGTAGAAGTCGAAAAGGACTTTTCTTCTTGACTAGCCAACTAGAAGGAAAACAAAAAACGCTCTTTTCCCGTACAAAAGATGAATAGCTCTCTCGAAACTTGAAAGAGACTAACCTGAATGGCAGTCCCAATCATATTCCAGCTTGAATATTAGAATGACAAATACATTTGCCTAGTAGCAGTTACAGACCATTTTTGTGGCGCCCGAAACTTTTTGAAATGATCTTGAACTTTTAGAATATGGTTCGACAGATAATTTTTAAAATTATATTGGGACAGAAACAGTATTTTTGTTTAGCATTTTTCATGGTTGGCAAATTCGATTGATTTGTTAGGAGCTCTTATTTCAAATGACACGGAAGAGTATTTTTGCTCGGAGGTGCCGGGATTGAAAGTTTCTGAACCTTGCAATCTTCCAGAACTAAAAAACTGATTGATAATTGATCTGTTGTAATCATCATTATTTTTTTCTATCTTTATTTTATAGTTGAATGTGAACCCCAATCATCCTTGGGGAATATAGACTACATTTTTGGATGTAGTCCATTCTCCTAAAATCGGGGTATATTGAATTGTTAATATGTAGTTCTTAATGCAATCTTCAAACGGATTCCGGTTTTTGACTTTTTTAATTTTTTGTTGATTTTTTGATACACGAGCATTGCAATAGACTTCCTGAGAAGTTGTGAGAGCAGTACCTGTTCGAAAATGGCACTTTGAGTTGGATTTGAATCAGGTATCGAGAAGATTATTTCACCTTACACCTCGAAATCTACGACAACTGTTGTTTGAAGCATAATTCTGACGTTCACCTCCGGAAATCAAGAGTTTTGAATTTTGTATATTTTCTGTGAAAGTATTTACAGAGGAAAGACAAGTGGTAATTTTTTTCCAAGTTTCAAACTATTACGATTGCTTGACATGAAGTCGTTGTTTTATGAATGAATTTACATTTTTTTCTCATAATGTTATCCAAATTTGCAACTGAAGAGCTGTTTGATTTGGTACTAAAGAGCAGTTTGTGTCTGAAAATTACTTGTTTGCATAATCTAACATCTTTATATAGACTTATCTTTTTGACATTGATTGCTTCCTCCTTTCTTTGAGAGATTCCCACATGGTTTTGTATAAAGATGGTAAAAGTTGCAGAAAAGGACAGAATGCGATTCTCCATTTTTCTGCCGGTGACGAACCTTGCTTTTGCAAAAATACCATTTGTGATTCAGCGTAGCACCACTGCAGGTCGAAGCAGTGCTTTTACATTCTCACACCGTATCATTAGCTTCGTTTCTACGGGTTTTTTACTGCTTAATGTAGAGAATACAGACAACTAGCTACAGGACATGGAAATTGTTTCCAAAAACAAAAATCGTAGTCCCGCCCTCTGCCAAGACCGTGGAGAAACCGGACCCCAGAAATACGGTGAAGCCGTAACAAAGCCCAATGACCCCTCAATAGACTGAAATCATAGGTTCACGAAACCATGGAACCACCTAGGGTGCTTGGGCACTTCGGCACACGAGCAAAAGGCAGTGCTTTTTGATGACAGGACAGCGAGTACCGATTTTCCACATGATAGGTTCTAGGAATACCAGCGGTTCAGCAACCACAAGGATGAACTAGTGGAGCTGTTCAGAAATCTCATCGACATTATAGGGTTTTTAGTAAGAAGGGACTGAACGCAGTATAACCACTACCCTACAGCAACTATGAGCAACTATGAAGCACGAATGGAATTGCAGGAACGAAAACCCTAGAAGATTCTGATTTACTTTTATTGGGATATCAATACGTGTCGGTTTGCTATAGATCTTCTGAACCAAAATTGCATCTTCAGGCCTGTTCACTTCGAAGAAGGCGACAGTTTTTTGGGTTTTCATCAAAAAGCTTACCACAAAGGTCTTTCTCAAATTCTACTTGTGTTCTGTCACCATAAGCTGAAACTTTCACTAGGTGTTTCAAAATGTAGCCAAAAATGTGAATAAGTCGTTGATATACAATAGAAAGAAGATTGGAGACAATATAGATTCAGAATATTTCTGTTGACGTGATTATCTTACTAAATTTTGCATAAATGAATTAGTAATATACCATGGGGTTAGATTTAGTAGTAAAAAATATTTATAATTATGTAAAAATCAGTTCTCTCTAGTTCCAAGACAACTGATTACTTACAAGACTATTAAACAATTTGATAGTTTTTGACTTTACTTTTTTCACCAGCTTTGTGATCGGGACTCTCGTGCTACCTTCACAAGGTGATAGAAAACGTATGCAAAAATGATAATGGTTGCTCACTTTTGGAGGAAATAATTTGATATGCTATCTAGAAGATCTGTTAATTTACATTACATTTTGTTGGTAAATTTCTCATTTTTGAACACAAATAACTAAAATATATGTTCTTGCTGAATTAGTTGATTTGTAGGAATATGAATGATGTATCAGAAAAGTCACTTGCAACGAAAAAAAGTTCAAAACAAGCGTTGGATATTTTTCAAGACGTCGAAAAGAAACAAGCAAATATTGGCGAACAAGTACTTACGAATATTCCATAGCATTGTTCGTCTTACCTGAAACGAAGAAATGAAATTAGCTCAATATATGCCTAGAATGAGGAGATAAATAAATGAGAAAATCGAGGTTATTGATCTCTAGAGAAATGAAAGAAAATGTATGTGAAAAATGTAGTTATTTTTTTTAAATGAATGAAATGCAAATGAAAGTCAACATCATATACCAATATTCGTTCAATACTTGCGTTCTACGCAAGGCGCCTTGTTATCTGAAGGATAAGGACATATTCGCCGAGTAGATCTGCTTAGAAACGTTGATCGCCCATGGATATACAGTGCCAATTATTTTTTATTAGTCTCCATTTTGAGTTACGATAAGTGCTCGACAACATTTAATAGGATATCATTTTCCGCCATTATCGTTATGTCGTTAACCACATCTTCAGGTTACCGTCTTGCGTCGTGTGGTCGATTTGACCCTTATAAATTTTTATAAACTACCCATCAATGGAATCTCGGAGGGCTGTTGTCAGCTCGTTTCGCATTTATGTCTGCGCGAATTCTTGCAAACGGATGCCGATTTCCGGAATATCGAGATCGTCAGTTTGGAGCAATAGTTATTTCTTGGAAATCGTAAAAAATTCGAGTGTTGACTGGTCTTTCCTCTTAACCCAGAGAATGCTGCGGAAAATGATTTTATGGAAATTTTCACAATTTCCGAACAGTGAAATGCGTATTTCGTCTTGTTACCACGGAAAATTTTTGAGCAAAAGTAAACAAAATTATATAGTTATCAATTAAAAACTATTTAAGTTACTATTTCAAAGTGTTTTTGAAATTTTTCTGCAACTTCATTTCCTCTTATTGAAGAAATGTTTTTGTGGAAGGGCGTTAAACATTTTAAAACCTAAATACAAATAAGAATTATGAGATTTGGTTAGTCTGAAAAGTGGAAGACGCAGATCACTACCACCTCTGGTACTGTACCTATGTACATGGCAGTTTGCGGTTACCCCATTCGAAATAATTTTGCAATATTTAGTGAGCCAATGTTCGCTCAAACCAAGAATATTGTATTCGTTTTCATATAGAAAGTGAGAAACAGAATCGATTTTATTAGATAAGTATTGTATGTTCAAGTGAAAGATACCTACCTTTATGCTGACACAATCACTCAGAGAATTATTTGAGTTTATTATGTTTCCTCCTCCTTCCGGGTCCTGGGGTCCTCTACTTATACGAGCTCCTGCTGGCCGTAGCTCCGGATTCATCGCCTTTTGAAAATGTTTATCGTGAATATTCACTTCAAATGATGAGTAGCTCTTGGGAAATTTAACTTCCATTAGTTAGTTAGTAGTTAGTTAGTAAAGACACGCCCGAAGCTATTGTATGCCGAAACAAGTGTTCCTTTTTTTCTTAATTGTTAAGTGAAAATCTCACAATGAAGTGTTTCTTAAATGTATTAGTGTGGATTTTCATCAAGTATCAGTCAATTTCATCATATAATTTTTTTGCTTTCCTCGTAATCATTATATTCGGGAAGGTGTTAATTGAGCCAACAAACGAAATTTTCAAATTTAAATTTGTATGCGAATATTTCATAACTTGTCATTGATAGTCTCACAATGAAAAAATATTACAATTGACGCTTCGAATAGTCAACGTTCGTCTGGTTTCTAAGATAGCAATAGTGAAATCCGGTAAAAAAACGCTGTGTATGAAACAATAATCAGCTTTACACTTGATTCGTCGTGTTTATGAAAAATCTCTGCCACAAATAAACTTTTGAGGGCGTGTTACTGTAAATGACACTCGGATTTGATTCAATGTGGTAGCTAGAACTGTAATATTCCTAGCTCTCATTTCGCCTGTCTGATATGTGGCACTGAAATATCTCGTATAAATGCAACTTGCTATGAATTCGCATCCCAGTGTAGTGCCATCAACATCGTCCTTTCAGGATATACATAGTTGAGTCGTAGTAACAGGTTTATGTTTCCTGAGAAATTGTTGTGACTTTATTCGAATCGTGCTTCAAAAGGCCTTATCGTGACCAAATACGATATTATCATAAACCGCTCTCGTTGGTGAGTTGTGTGTTCCATCTTGGATGGAGGAAAATAAAAGATTGTGGGTTTTGTTTATAGTGATTTTATTCCATCGGATAACATTTTGAAACCGATTTCATTCCTACTACTTCTTTGATTCTTCGAATCACATTAAGCTTTCATTCTGTTGGATTCTTTTCATTTGGAGGATGATATTATGACATGTACCAAAATAGAAATTTCTAAATATATGTAGGTGTTACGTAGACAGGTTTGTTGGTGGTACGTACATAAACACATGGGCAGAAAAGTCCAGGGCCTGAGAAAGAAAACGTGAAATTGACTTTATTCTTCAACTTAATATCCATCAAGAGCCACACAATCATTCCAGCGTCGCTCCAACACTTCAATACCACTTCTGTAGAACGATTTATCATTTGCTTCATAATGGGCCTCAGTTTCATCCTCTTCGTTTGAGCAAAATTTGTCACCGGTGATCACTTGCTAGGGATCTGCGAACAGCCAGTAGTCAGTGTGAGTCAAATCTAGCGAATGCGCTGGATGTGGGAGCAATTTAAAGTTCAATCCATGAAGTTTTGCCATTGTTTTGATTGACTCGTGACATGGTGTGTGGTCTTGAAATACTTTTTTTTCTTTGCCATATGCGGTCGTTTCTTCGCAATTCCAGCCTTCAAATGATCCAATTATGCCGTATTATATTCACTTTTGATGGTATTTTTCTCTGAAAAGAGTCGATAAATATTACATTACGCACATCCCTGAAAGCAGAAACCATAACCTTTTCACCCGAATGTTATGCTTTCGGGTGCTTCGGACGGGGTTCATCAGTTGCTTTCCACTCAGGTGATGAACGTTTTCATTACGGAGTGGAGTTATAGATCTATGTTTTATCCATTGTCACATATCGATGCAAAAATTTCGATTTGTTATGTTCAAACACGGCCAAACACTGCTCATAATCATCAAGACGTTCTTGTTTTTGGTTAACAGTGAGCTTGTCCGGCACCCACTTCGAACAGAGCTTCCTCATAGTCAAATTCTCATGCAATATAAAGCCAACGAGTTCTTTTAATATCTTTATAATCTCCACTAACTCACGCAACTTCACTTTTCGATCATTCAAAACAATTTTTTCAATTTTGTTCCAGTGTTACTGCCGCATTCAATGAAAATAATAATGATGATAAAATAACTTTATTCACAAAAGATAAATACAAATACAGATACAAATAAGTTACAATATAGAATGAATGAATGAAGTGTTTTTAGGATAAGTGGAAAGAACTTGTTTCCCATAAAAGTTTACATATATATATATATGAATGATATTATGTACAAAAAAACATACGCATGTTACATTAAAAAAAATTACAGAATACAAAATATTATAAAAATTTATGAAAAGAAAAAATTGTAACGATTTAAGAATGCAGTGTGCATATAAATGAATAAGTCAAGTATCATAAAGGAAACACAATGCAATAATGATGATAACTTTGTTTACTCAACAGATAGCTATAGTGAATACAAAATATAAAAATATTTCAAAATAATTATTATTAAGACAGTAAAAGGAAGGAACACAAAAAAAAGTCCCCAACTACTTGTTTCGTTATAGCAATAAAACATACATGAAATTAATTATGAATAGATCTATAAGAGTTATAATGAATTTTCAGTGGAATTACCTATATATTAAAATAAAATAACAGGTAGGTGTATGAACATTATGATAAAATTTCAGTAACAAAAAATTTCAATATACTACTATGATTCAAAAAAAATGCAATGAGTAAAGAGAATTTCATCTGCGGAAGATGCGTTGAGCTCAGTTGTTGAAGTTGTGTCAAGTCCTGGTGAGTATTTGAAGTCTTAGTTCAGCATTTGTACAAAATACCTCTCACGTTCGAGTATACCACCAGCTTTTTTTTGAACGAATGCCTATCATTGAATTTTTTTCATTGTTTCAGGTACCGTATTGTAGAATTTTAACGAAACATATAAAAAGCTTGTTGAGAAATTGATTTCCTTAGAATGTATGGTTAGGTGAGTACATTTCGATTTCGTGTATTATATTCGTGTTCTAGCTTAGCTGGTTCTGAGTAACAGAAATTAAATCTGACATTTACATACAGGAAATATAGCTGTACAGTATCAAAAAAATTGACTCTTTATACAGGCTTTAGAAAAAAAATTTGAGGAGTTTATTGAAAATTAGCCGAATTAATCTTTTTTGGATTATTTCCAAAGGATCCAAATATAATCTAAATGCGTTTCCCCAAACTGTAAGAGCGTATCTCAAATGACTCTCAACAAAACTAACCTCAAGTTAGTATCGATTTACACGCCTCGATATTTGATGCTTCTTACAGATTTGATATATAATGTTTTTTTGGGAAAGAAACTACAATTTGACGAAAAGATGTAGCCCCGAACTTATTGCAACTGAAGGTGATGAGTTTAGTTTTTTCTGGATTGTCAGTCAACAGTTTTTGGCACAACCAGTCATTTATGAGAATAATTTTTTTTCCATCATGTTTTTAAATCCGTCCCAAGTATCCGCCTTATAAAATATTGTAGTATCATCGGCATATTCAATTACTCTTCCTGCTCTGTACAGTTCAAACAAATCATTGACATAATGACATAATGGTTGAAAAGAACAGGACCAAGAACAGTACCTTGAGATACACCACATTCAATATATTGCAGTTCACTCAGGTCATCACCTATTTTCACAACTTGTTTTTTTATTCTAAATAACTACTCAGAATATTGAGACATTTTCCCTGATTTCCTTTCCTTTCTAATGTTTGTACTAATATAGAGTCGTCCACAGTATCGAAGGCCTTGCTTAGGTCAATGAAGAGACATAAACAAAGCTTTCTATATTATAGGCCTTCATGAACTTCATTTGTTAACTTCAATAGAGCATCTTCTGTGGAAGTTCTTTCTTTGAAACCAAATTATTTTTCAGAAATCAAATGAGATTTGTTAATATGAATTCGCTTTTATGAATTTTTCCAGGATTTTCGATAAATGGTTGATCAGAGATATTGGTCTTCAATTAATCACATGGGTTTTGTCCCCGTTTATATATATTGGGTACACTATTGACTCCTTGAACACGTCAGGCCAAACTTCTTCCGTGAGGCAGGTATTAATTATATATATTTCAGAGGTACAAGTATATAATTTGCAATTGATTTGGACGCACCCCTACGAAGAACGACCCTCAGAAGTCAAAACTTGTGGGAGCGAAAGATTAACAAGGACATACCTTTTAATGGGTGATTCCTAACACTATTCTTAAGACTAGCACCATCTATGTGTCAGCCCATGTAGTGTATTGGTGATTTAGTTCGTGGACTAACTTCATTTTTGGAAGATTGGTGATCTTCTGAATTGTTTGAAGAGTACTTATGTACGCAAGTCAGCTGAATTCAATGGTACAACTGCATCGTTATTTTAGACCTATTCATAACTTGGTGAATGGCATCCTCATTTTTAAAAAATTAGGGTCAAACAACCGACGACGAGTGGTTTTTCAAATCACTGGGACAAAATATTTCAGTTCCATAATGAATATTTGAATAACTGATTAATGGGCAGCTAATCATAATTCAAGAATGAAAGGAAATTCAGCACGATGTTCGTTTCCCTTGACTCTTCATAAGATTAAAGTCGATTATATTTTTCCTTACGGAGACGACATCTATAAGATCGGTATAAGTCAAGTTTGGACTTGCAACAGACCGTCTTGTGGAGTGTCGCTCAATCAAGATATTTGTGGATGGATAAGTTTTCAATTCTATGAATGGTGATTCTATTGGAAAATATGTCGTTGCCTTCATTTTCTCAGGCGTGTTCTTATAGGATAGTTGATTTCAGCAATGAATTCATAGTTCAGCCTAGTAATAATGAGGATACCTTGGCGGATCGAAACATTGCTGTTTGGTTTTCAATCATGAACCTTTTTTTCCAGTTTTCCATTGCTTCTAGTTGCCTTGCAATGAAATCTGAAGTAAAAGAATAGGACTCCTGTTTATCTTCGATTTCCATAGTTCGAGTCTCCTGCCGGTTGGCATCTACATGAAAAAGTATGACAATACCATTAAAAAATCTGTTTTAAAATCTGTTTTTTCGTTAATCAGCTGCCGCCCCCATACGAACGACAACTCTCAGAA
>WOGP01007842.1:0-11527 GCA_015342065.1 Leptinotarsa undecemlineata
TCGCTGCACTACATTCGGAAGTTCAGTGATAATATCTTATTTGAAAGATATTTCAGTAGATACCGCAGCATTTATAGGCCGGTTGTCAGGCAAGCAAAAAAAAGTTACTATAAAAATAGATTCGAACAAGCTGATAACAAATCGAAAGAAATTTGACAAGTAATTAATAACCTAAGAGTTAATAATGTAAACGAAGTTTTACTTTCACCAAACGTTCTTAATGAATATTATTGCTCTATTGCAGAAAAACTGACTGAAAGATTGACTACTCAGGACGACACAATGGAACAATTCAAAAACCCCTTTGTTTCTGAAACGTGCATTCTATATGACAGTGATATTCGTGAGCTGAATCAGGTGATTGTTTCCATTGGAAAAAAGTCGACATCTGGTTACGACGACATTACAGCAAACATTTTGAAAAATCTCCCAGATAACACATTAGAACTCTTGACCAATATCATCAATGCATCATTTCAATCAGGAAAATTTCCTGATTTCCTGAAGGTATTTTTGATAATACCACTATATAGAGGAGGAAATTAGGACGACCCCTCGCTTTTCGGCTTATTTCCCTAATTTCCACATTAGGAAAATTTATAGAAAAACTTTTCCAGCTGAGAATAACTGTATTTCTGTCAAAACATAAAATGATCAATGAAGAACAGTAAGGCTTTCAAAGTGGTAAAGGCAATAATTATGCAATTTTCTCACTCATGGAAAAAGTTTATATGTACTGGAATCAATAGTGGCGAGGTTGCTGCAGTATTTTGCGATTTCTGGAAGGTTTTCGACTGTGTGGATCGCGAAATACTGCTGAGGAATCTTCCTTATTACGGTTTCAGAGGAGAGATACTGGACTGGTTCAGCTCATACTTGTCAGGTCGTAGCCAAATGGTGGAAACAAACCACCGCTCAGAAATTGGAAAAACACATAAGGGTGTACTTCAGGATTCTATACTAGGGCCAACATTGTTCCTCATCTACGTCAACGATTTGACAAGTATAAATGTCTCAGGGAAATTCACACTATTTGCAGATGATACTACCATTTTTTAGCAATCGGACAATGCAAACGATTTAACTAAAATCATATTCAACGATATGATGACAGTGAAAAATTTGTGTGATTCAATTCGTACTTCTCCAAATATTTCGAAAACTAATATAGTAACTTTCAGATGCGAACTTGACAATATACCCTTTGGGAGTAACATCATTGAGAATAAAAGTAACCTACAATTTTTATGAGTACATATTAATAGTAAACTAAAATTTGTCGAACACATGCTTTGTGCAACAAAATGTCCTCTGGATGTTATGCAGTCAGAGTAGTCGCAAATGAACTTGGTTTCAACAGCAGCTAAGACTGTTTATTTTTCTCTGGAATCTCACTTGAGATATGGAATTCCATTTTGGGGAGTATTTAGTGGTTATCTACTTTAAAATATTTTAGTTTTGCAAAAACGAGCCATGACATATATGTACAAATTAAAACGTACAGACTCTTGTAGATTACTCTTCAAACTCATGAAATTCTAACAGTGATTTCTATCTTCATAATGTAAACAGTTTCTTTAATAAAAAAATATTCGAACACATTTCAATTTCCACCAACGCATTATGTAACAAAAGGAAATCCAACAACAATAAGTTGCTAATACATAGGACACCACACATAAGAGATTCGATTATCTATAATGGTAGCAAAATGTTCAACCATTTACCAAAGAATATAAGAGAAATAAAATTTTTACAATGCTTCACGAAAGCTGTGAAAAGTTTGACAGACCATACTATAATGTACAAGAATTTTATAATGATAATTTCTAATAAATATATACAAACTGATTTTATGTAAGAGTGAAAATGAATGCACTTTGTTTTTACATATAATTGCATTATAAATTAGGTAAAACTTTGTCTAAAAGATCAATCTTATGGCAATAAAGTATATTCTCTCTATCTCTCTCTCTCTCTCTCTCAATGCGTGCCGCTATCACCAAACAGCATTGCTTTGATAGGATATGAATGCTTGTGGCTGCTAAGAAGTGACTAGTGAGGCGAGCGATAAGTATCACGGAAAACCTTAGGTTCCGCGAAAATACTTCTTGCTTATTCCAAGAGCCTCCGTGAGTTACGGATGATCCGGCGACCGCAGATCATGTAGAATTTTTCTCTAAGAACAAGTATAAACACCTATAGTCACTCAATTCAGATATTCCAGCCCTAACGCAGTTCGAAACTTCCAGCAGAGAGCTTCGACATATTGTGTTCAATGAACTGCGCAATCTGATAACTCCGGATGACATTCGTAGAGCCCTTGTGGATTTCAAGAGCTTTGCTGCTCCAGGCCCAGATGAAGTGGACACTTATTGGGGGAAAAATTATCAACCACTCACCGCCAACTAGTCATTCCGGATTGGTTTGTCAAGGGGCGGACAGTTCTGATCCCCAAAAATTTGTTGACTCCTAAGAATTAGATAATATGCTTGATTCCGTGTTAAAAATTGTTTACAAACATCTCATACCTAAGAATGCTCAAAGCAGTTGATCGAGTATTCGCACGGTGCCCTACAAAATAGTGAGATGCCTTGAACAACTAATACCTGTATGGCCAGCCTAGAATCTCATCAGGCTAGAGTCTGAATTGGGTGGATTCCTTTCAGAAGAGGTGTATCACAGGGCGATTCTCTCAGCTCCTTCTTTTATGCATCACACTATGATAATAGTGTGTGTCATTATACGTTACGCTTAGAAATACTCGAGGGTATAACTGAGGCATGAAAACTAGGGACATAAAGTCACCCATTTGTTTTATATGGATGATATTGAACTTTGTGCCTCTAGAGAAACGAATCTCCATTAGCCATTGAGGGTGGTAAAAGAGTAAACGTTTACTATCGGTTTGACATTCAGAATAGACAAATATGCAACTATCCATCTCAGGTGAGGACGACGCGACGGAGAGTTTATGCAGCTCGTAGATGGAAGCATTCTGCACTATTTGGATGCTGAAGAACCTTACAGGGGTGGAACAACAACAGTCATAAGGGGAACATAACAGGTCCCGTCCAGTAAAAGGCCCAAATTAAAGCTGCAAAGATCACTTCACTCCTGCGGTAACACAAGGATAAGCCAACCTAATCCTCTTCTACAAAGAGCCAAGAGATATAAAGTCGTTTGACCTAATTTTTGACGGCTCTTGCTGTTCTAATTTTCTTTTCTTCAATCTGGTATCGTATACGTGGTCTATTCTTTCCAAATCAGATTTTTTTATGTCGTGAGTTCAATAGTTTAGAACAGAATATTAGATCTAGATCGAATAATTTACTTGAAGCTACTTGAATACGTTTCATTTCTCTTCATAATAGTTTCCATATATAGTTTTTGAATGACCTCTAGATTATGTTTATGGGTTCTGTCGGCCCTGTTTCAATCGGCAATTCCGTTCTGTAGATGAAGAATACCAAAAAGAACTCTCATTTGTCATCTCTCTAAAATATTTTGAATTCTTGTTTGTAGATTTCAACTTCAAGATATGTGATGGGAATAGTTTCTTCAATTTGTATTTCACCTCCATATTTTTGAATTTGATTGAGTTGAAAAACGACGTACCGAAAAAAACTGACCGATACTTGATGAAAATCCATAATGAACCTCATTGATATAATTTACTCTATGATTTCGCTTGAGGAAGATATTGTATAGTGAAACACGAATTGCAGTTTTTGTAAAACCGTTCATAGTGGAAATCATACAATGAACTGTATTAATGAGTTTTTATATGGGATATCATCTATATTGCAACTGGAAGGTATGTATTTAGTTTCATTGAAATTATTCGTGAGGTACATCTCGTCAAACCAGTTCTTGATTTTCGTCTGGTTTTCTTCTGCAATTTTTACGATTCCATTTCAAAGGTTCGATGTGGATTGGATTGCACTATCATTTGCTAAAGATATAACAGTTCGACCAGTCAACCGTCCTTATATTACCTGCATATCGAGAGAATCGATTTTTAACGACTCAACTGAAAATTGATGAGTAAAATTCATATCCTCCGGCATTAACTTATTATTTGTATTATCATTAATATTATCATCGTTATCATGAAATCACCATTCAATTCATAGTGGAAAATTGAATTCATTTGTTCTTATATCCTCCACTATTATTGGATAATTCCGATTATCCCTCGTATACTTTTTGTATCTATCATAGAACCTTTTGGACGAATGAGGTGAGGTGAACCGAAAGGTCGCATTGGTCAACTGACCATCGGCATTACAATCTGCCCTTGTTCATTACTCCTTGTCCACTCATTTTCTTTCCTTTCCGAAGTTTCGTGTGCCCTGTGGGATATAGGATCACAAAAGAAGTGACAGGAGCGGACTAAAAAACAGCTCTGGTCACTATTGTGGTCGTCTCCACATTCAGAAAGGTCGTAGTATCTTTATTGTCACGAGAATCGATTGCGGTGTGGATGGTATTAATGGAAGAGGCATCGATTCGAATCCAATTGTATTTTAACCGAAGGTCAAAAATCACTGCCATGAGACGTTTTTTTCTTGCATATTGAGAGTTTAAATTGTTTTTTCATAGAAACTGAATGAAGTGATAGTAGGAACATATTTCTAAACAATTCTTTGAAACTGTGAGGTTGATATAGTAAAGTATTTTTCTTCGTGTATACTCACTCACCGGCACAGGCGCTGAAAACGTTCCTGTTAAAGAATACTATCTGCGATATATTTAAAGGGACATTGCGATGTGATATAATACCATTTTTGGCAAAACAGTGTTCCCTTACACCTCAAGGCACAATAAATACTACAGAAGCGTACCAAAATGATAGACTAGAAAGTAAAAGTTTTGCCCGGGATAGAGAATTCTGAAGACAAAAATTACATCTTCTGACTAACTGAATATCGTCATCAATGATTATAATCTAAAGTACGTAAGTGTTCCTTATGGTAACGATTATCCAGACAAGCTTCCATCAAAACTATGAATTAGATATAAATGTTCGATAATATTGAATTGTAATCAAGTATATCGATATTCGATAAGTAGGAGGGTGTAATTAATTTTTTCATTTCGGTTTTCTATTCTCACAAAATCTGATTGATTATTTCCAGTGCATGAGCTCGTTGCACCTCAATAAGAATTCTGAAGAATATTTTTTCCTGTTATTATATTCTACACTTTCTACTTTACGTTTCAGTGAATCCATCACTGCTTGTAACAAAATTTTTCATTTCATTTTTCACATCTTAGTAGTTGCTTCAAGCCAATTTCAAAACCTTCCTCCACCACTTATAACCTTGAAACGACCTTTACGTACGTCGCACGATGTAGTCAAGGTGACTTTGAGATAGTGTTTTGAGTTTGACCATGAACCACATTGACCTACTTCACTCGACGCAACCAAGATGAGTTTAAGTTGGTATTTTGGGTTCGACCTTAAGTGATTTTCATACACTCCTCATATTTTCGACAAGGTGATTTTGACTCTGAATGAACTCTAGCAAGTTACGCAGCTATCTTGAAGTTTTGAACCTACACGGCACAAGGTGATTTTGATCGAGTGTTTTGTGTTTGACTTCCAACGACCATCAACTACGTCACACGACGGAAACAACAAGACTTTCAAGAAGTATTTTCATCAGTTCGGTCTTCCATTGTCTACTTTGATATACATTCATTTGAAATCCCTGAAATAATCTGTAAAAAATTAAAAGGATTACCTGAAAAAACAATTTTATTAAGCAAAAACCCGAAATTACAATGATATAACATACAAGCAACAATCAAAAAAACAAAAACGAATTAAATTATTATTCACGAGCTGGAAAATAATAAAATTATTAACAATAAATGAAAATTAAAAATAAAAAATTAAAAGATTCCAAACCAAGTTACTTCAAGAAGTTTCAATTGTTATTATCCACAATCGTCTTCGGGTACTAACTGGCTTTTTTCGTTGTTGCTTGTATATTATTTCACTGTAATTTCAGTTGTTTGCCTAACAAAATTGTTTTTTTCAGCTATTATTTTAAATTTTTCACAGATTCTTTCAAAGATTTCAAATCAATGTATATCATATTATTCAATGGAAGCCCGAACTGATGAAATGCACCATGAAACATTGTTAACCACCCTCAAACAAACTTTGAAGTAGTATTTAGGGTCTAGGGTCTGACCCAAAACAACATTGATTCACATCCCATTTCTCGCGGCTCTCATGAAGTTTTGAGGATTCAACTAGGAACGACCTTAAACTGCGTAAGCAAAGTGTCTTGTAGATTTTCAGGAACATCACATTGTGATTTTGAGCGCTGGATGTATCATTGATTGACGATGAACACCCAGCCTATAGCAAAGAAGCACCCCCTCTTCTATAACCGAATTCTATAAATGTTTTGAAGATCACCATTCCTCTTTTAGTTTGAATAACCTTTGGTAAACGAATAGGTGCGTTCAAATAGTGTTGCAAAGTGTCAGAGAGAACTACGTCAAGAGTACACACAACAATCAAGGCGAACATATTTTATATTTCTATACCAAAATTTCACTTTATTCGAAATGGATCATTTGAGGTTCAATATGAAAATGATTGGTGATTCAACAAAGATGTATCCTAGTGACCTGTCCAGGATGGGCAATGACCTTGGAGGACAACCCCTTGGGAGGATTTACAATGGGTCACATGTGGCCTAAGTGCTGTGGGTCTACACTCACCCTCCCTACTCTACAGATACAGAAATACAGATACATTATATTATATAGGGTATAATGATATCATGCTATAAGATGACAATGAAATTACATAGAAATGTACTCACTTCTCAAGATATACGAATTAGTGTATCCAACCTAAAATAAAAAAATTAATATCACTTTTTCACTGAACAAATTCATAAGATAGTTAAGTTGAGATATTTTCCAACAAGTCACTCATTCTGAGTGTTTTCTGAGTAATTTAAGTTCAAAAGGGGGTTTTTGAAAACAACAGACACACTACCGTGGATACCTTCTGAACGACAATTTCATGAAACAAAACCAATTTTAGCCATCACACTCTACCTGAAATTCCAAAATAGTGGTATGACATTATATTATTGAGGAATATTCTGTCTGAATAAGAAAAGAGGGAAATTTATTCTTTTTATATTTTTTTTTCTTAAAAGTATTTGTGAACCGAGACCACCAGCCAAGAATAATTAACAAATTGTAATTAAAAGTGTCTTGGATATGAACTAAACAATGATACAGCGCCTTCCTTTCCCAATTTCAAGTGTCTATTTATTCTGTGTCTGTTTTCATTTCCACAATACTCTGAAAACGAATACTGTTGGTTTATTAAGATGAATACGTTTTCTCCTCGAGCAAGAAAGACTTATGTGAGAGGTTATAAGTTGAGTTATTTACATCGTTGTTTGCTTGCTCCATTTGTGAGAATGCGTTTGTCTAAATTTAGGTTTGAAAAGATCTGTTAATACTTTAGTATGGTCTACTGCGCTAGGCATGAGCGATTTGAGGGTTCGATGGTAATAAAGAAGAAAACATTTCCAAGGAAAAACAAATGACTGTCAGGCGTTCATTGAAATTTATTTATTCATTTGATTGTTACTGATAGTAATCGCTGGTGGTTTCAGAAAAAAAGTTTTAGTGAATGAGTTGAATCCAGAGCTCTTTATACTCGGAACGCCAATTAATAGAATTAGAAAATCTATTTAAAATCTGTTTTTCCGTTAACCAGCTGTCACACCCCTAAAAACGATAACCCTCAGAAGTCGAAACTTGAGGATTAACGTGAGATTCCTAACACAGGTTGGACGATAGCAAGTGAAAATGGATCCTTCAAAATAGGGCTTAAACCACCAACCAACACGGTAGTCAATTGGAGTGAGTGAACAGAGCCCCCATGTCGAACCGCCTGGCTACCGACCGACAGAAAGTGAATATTATTATTGATCTGCTGGAAAAAACTACTGAGAATTATTTGTGTTTGTGATTGATGTCGCAAATATTTTGCAAATATGTGTTATATCTATAAAAAGTGGAGGTTGCTTAATAGTTCTCATAGATATAACATAAATGTCCCTCGCGATTTAAGTTCCATCATTGCACTGAAACCATCCACCATTTTAATGTTTGTAGAAATGAAATTGAGTAACTACAAAATACCAGTGCTCATGCAAAAACGCTGCCTCTATAATGAAATTCTAGAGAGCGCCAAACTGACAAAAAAAATTTCAGTGTATATGAAGTTCAACAACTAGTACCAGTCTGAGAAAAAATGTATTTGACTAAAACGTCACGTATGAAATCGACCCAAAATTCAAACCATGTATGTATCAGAGATGAATGAGGGTGCTGACGGCCGTCTGTTGCATAGCCTATCTTTCTTATAAACAGGAAAATAGATACGAGCAAAGCAAATACAAAGCTTGTCTGAATGTGCATATGTTGAATCCTCCTGATAATAACAGTTTCAGAATTTTTGTTGGTCTCGGGTTGGGTTCAGTTGTTCATTTCCTCCTACTCCTATTCATAGTTTGAGTTGCAGAAAAGGCCAGTTTGCAAGGTCACCTAGACATCATCATCAAATATGCTTTGACCTCTGAAGAAGTTTCTTCCTGTACCTCCGAATCCTGACAGATTGACCTTGATTATATGGAAATATGATAAAGTGATTTTTTTTCACGGAGACTTAAGCATCTGCGGTTTATTCAAATATTGAGAATCTCAAGTTGTCTTTCATCATGTTGCTGCGACAATCTTCATTATTCATATTGGAAAGATGATCCTTTCAAGAAAACAGTCGATCAAAGTATGTTTTCTCTTAAAAAATCAGCATTGCTTGAATCGAAGTCATGCCACTTCGCTTCTGGGTTCAAAAAAATCTTCAATTTCCATAAATTTTCATTGAGGAGATATTTCTTCATCCCTGTGCGAGCCAAAAAGAAACTTTCTTTCATTAACATTGTCGTACTTCTTACTTACTGTTTAACTTTTTGTATTGGATTCATTCACATATAATTCATTCACCATATTCACCATTTTCAGTTTGTTACCTTATGTAAATAATGGCTGTCTTATTTGATCACCTATATATACTTCACACCTTCAATCGTTTGAATCAGTCCGAAGACGGCTTATCTAATATGTTATGTACAAACTAGATAATGTTTACCCCAGACAGCGTTTTCATTTTCTATCTATTGAAGACAAGAGAACTTATTTTTCTTACGTGTTCATATACAAACTGGCGAACAATCTTGATTACCTGGATGACCTTGATGACCTTCAATTCACATCAATTCTCGTAAAGAATTCATTTCTTTATCCTTGTAAGAGCCAAGGTGAAACTTTCTTTCACTAACTTCGTCGTACTTCTATAAAACGCTACGATTCTATGCTGATGTGAACAGGAATTAGTGAGCCATGAAAAATTACCTTTAAATAAACTCGGGTATCACTATAATGGTGCTATTCGAGAGTTTATCCATATTTTAGAAACAGAGTCTCAGGTCATTTTCAAGTTATGTTTCATGAATTGAAATATATTACAGTTTTTTCAGCTTCCCATAATCAATTTCTCAAATGTTTGCTGAACCCTGTTCCTGAACAAGTGGAGAGTTGAGAAGGTGAGATTGTAAGTTTTTCTACAACACTAATTGATTTGGAGTGGGGATTTAGGTTCGTTTAGAATTACTGTGAACGTGTGGTTCAGCTTAAGCTTCACTTATCCCTGACAGGAGCTCTTGAACAAATTTTGACTCAAGATTATTGCTGAAGCAGATATTCTGCTTTCAAAATGATTCAAATTATACTGCAGTCCTTTCAAGTTAGATTACGAAGCATATTGTCATTGACGAAATTATTCGAAATTTTATCATTTGAAATTTACTGCTAAAGTTTTCAATTTCGGTCAGTGTAGTGTGATATCGGATGACTTCGAAAGATATGAAATGAGTAATCGATATCCTGGCAAATAATGCTTTGATACGACATTTCAATTGATTTGCCTCCAACTCTCTCTTTCTCTCGGTATATTCTCCTCTCAGAGGGATTACGTGAATTCGATTGCAAGAATCCTGTCTTAGGAAGCAAATGCACAATCTGTTCTATTTATCTATCAATTTATCTGTGTGAATGATCAGTAGTGAATAGTCAAAGAACACTAATATGGAACACTAAATGGGAAACATCTGTATATCGAAAACCCACTCACACAGGACAGTATCGGAACCAGAAATCCAACCACCATCAATCGACTAAGAGAAAAATCATCAAGACTATACTAGATCGTGTCTTTAGGCTCTGTAATACAAAGGACGGTCTCGAAAAGGAACTTGGTATCATCAAAAATGACCTTCGACGGAATGGTTACTCTAGAGTGATGGAAGAACTGGCTTCAGCTAGAAGACAGCAAGAGATCCACAAGGAAGAGAAGCCGCCACAACCCGTACTTGTACTTCCCTACATCAGAGGATTATCAGAAAAGATAAAAAGGATTGGGTTCAAGTATAACATCAGGACTTGCTTCAGATCTGGGAACACTATCCGAAGCAGCCTCACAAAAACCAGCCCACCAAACACGGACTGCGATTCCAAGAATTGCATTTACCGTATCCCCTGCGAGTGCAAAGAATCATACACCGGTGAAACTAAGAGGCAATTGAAAGTTTGTATTGTTGAGCATAAGAAAGACACACAGAGAGGAGAAACCAGCAAATCCGAAATAACAGAGAGCATGTTTTGACTCATCAAAATAACATCAAGTGGGCTCAAGCTGAAATCATCCACAAAGAGGAACACTGGTTTAGGAGAAAATTCAAAGAAGCCGCGTATATGTTGTCCATCAACGCATTAAATCAAGCTAGCGTAGAGATACGTTACATATGGAAACCTTTAATTAAGCGAAAAACGACCAACTTCTCCAGCCAAACGGTCATCTCCTGCTAAAACTAATGAAGCACAGATAGGGAAAGGGGGATAGCTGACAGCCTTCGAATGACCAATAAATAGTCAGATTTCGGAGGAATAAATACAGTTATCACCCGAAGTTGATTGTGGATACTAACAATTGAAACGTCGTGACGTAACTTTATTTGAAATCTGTTGATTTTTTATTTTCTATTTTTAGTTAATAATATATTTTAATTTTCAGCTTTTAATAAAATTTCAATTTTTTATTTTTTTGGATGTTGCTTGTCTCTTATTTCTTTGTAATTTCAGTCTTTAGATTGATAAAATTGTTCAGTTGATCTTCTTGATTTTTTTTCAGGCATTTCAAATCAATTTCAATTCAATTCAATTCAATTCATTTATTTAACCACTTTATGTATACATACATTTGTAGCAAGTCAGAATGGTTTTGAGAAAAAAGATCTCATGTCGGAGTTGTAACTCAAATTTACATCATGTTGTGCACATATTGTGCTGCTGGTCAACAGTATCACATAAGTAAGTACATGCAAAATAAAAGTAACACTTATATAACTAACACGACTAA
>WOGP01007843.1:0-12174 GCA_015342065.1 Leptinotarsa undecemlineata
AGGCTATACTTCTGAACACACTATCGGAAGACTGCTATAAATTAGTGCGTAATTTATGTGTACCGAATCTTCTGAAAGCAAAATCTTTCGAAGATCTGGTTACACTGTTGAATGAACATTTGACACCTGTAAAATCCTATTTTGCAGAAAGATTAAAATTATTTTCTGTCCGTAGAAGTGAAAAGGAAAGTATCGGTGATTGGGAAGCATGTGTAAAATGTTTAGCTTCCAAATGTAACTTCGGCACGGAACTTCAGATTATATTGCGTGATATATTTGTCATTGGAATCGCTGATAAAGATATTATGGATAGGCTATTTGAAGAGGATGCCTCAGACGTAAAGGTTACTTTGAAGTCAGTGTTGAAAATTACTCTATCCAAGGAATCGGCGCTGAAGGAGCTTTATTCAGAGAAAAGGTATGCATTAAACAAGAGCCCGCAGATCCCCTAAATTTTTATAGACCCCAGTCGAAAGGAAGGTCGACAGGTAACGTCAACCAGCAACGTAGTGATACGATCCAAGGAAGAATAATTTGAAGAATCCAAGGGTGAGTCAAAATAAACGTTTTTCAACGAAGGTAGGTTGTTCCGTTTGTGGTCGCAGTAATCATAAGGCAAGTGATTGTGCTTTCAAAAATTGTAATTGNTATGTTGTTTCGTTTGTGGTCGCAGTAATCATAAGGCAAGTGATTGTGCTTTCAAAAATTGTAATTGCCATAAATGTGGTAAAAAAGGTCATTTGGCCCCACAATGCAAATCGACGTCAAACAAATATTTAAGCGTTACTGAATGTCAAACAGATATAGATTCAGATCAATCAATTTTTAATTTATCAGATTTCAAATCCAACTCTGTAAATAACTGTTGTAATTTCGATCAATCAATATTTAATTTAGGTAATTTTGATACTGATATTGACAGTAATGGAAATGTACAACCATTTTTTATTAATTTAAAAGTTGAGAATATACCAATTAGTTTTGAAGTTGACTCAGGATTTGCCCATTCTGCCATTTCCGAAAAATTATATTTAAAGCATTTTAGTAGTAAAACGCTGTTCAAAAGCGATTTATCGCTAAGAGATTATGTAGGTGTTACATTTCAACCTATGGGATTTTTGAACTTGGAAATATTTTATGAAGGTGAAAAACATATATTAAAAACTTATGTGGTAAAAAATGGTGGTCCTCCACTCATAGGTCGAAATGGGTTGAAAATGCTGAATTTAGGTTTATGTAAGGTTGAGAAAAATAATGTTGATACAAATTCATCATTAGATTATAATATACTGAATTTTTCTGACCTTAATTCTTCAACAGAAGTAAATTCTCTGATCAGTAAATACCATGAAATTTTTGACGATAATTTGGGAACATTCAATAAATTTAAAATTTCTTTGAAACTGAAAGAGGGAGCCATCCCAAAATTTTGTAAATCACGACCAGTTCCTTTTGCATTAAAACCGAAAGTAGAAACGGAAATTGAGAGATTAGTTAAAAATGAAGTTTTAATACCAACTGAATTCTCAGAATGGGCCACGCCCGTTGTACCAGTTTTAAAGCAAAACGGATCGGTTCGTTTGTGTGGAGACTTTAAAATTACACTGAATCCTAATTTAGTTGTTCAACATTTTCCTCTTCCAAGAGTAGAATATCTTTTTTCTCAGTTGCAAGGAGGTGACAAATTTTCAAAAATTGATCTTTCTGATGCTTATCAGCAAGTTTTATTGTCAGAAAATTCTAGAGAATTAGTCACTATTACAACTCACAAAGGTCTTTTTTCGTATACAAGACTACCCTACGGAATTTCAAGCGCCCCATCCATTTTCCAAAATATCATGGAGCAGATGTTTATTTTTCCAGGAGTTGTCTGTTTCCTCGACGATATACTAATAACGGGAAGGACTGATAGAGAGCATTTCGATAGATTGGAAAAAGTTTTTAAACGACTTCAAGAATGCGGCTTGAAGGTAAAGAAAGAAAAATGCTTTTTCTTCAAAAATTCTGTCAAATATCTTGGTCATTTAATAGATAAAAACGGACTACATACTTTAGATGAACGTGTAGTAGCAATTAAAAAGGCAAAAATTCCTGAAACCGTAACTGAACTAAAATCTTTTTTAGGTATGTTAAATTTTTATTGTAAATTCATGAAAAATGCTTCTCAAATTTTGAAGCCACTTTATAGGTTATTGAAAAAAGGTGCAAGTTGGGAATGGAATAAAGAGTGTAATAAAAGCTTTGAAGAAGCAAAAAAGTTATTGGTCTCTTCCTCGCTTCTGGCACATTTCAATCCTTTATGATTCACAATAATCGAATTCAAGAGTTACTATGAACCTAAGATTTGGACGACGATGAATTATTGAGTAAATGGTCGTTTTTGTGGTTTCCGCTAGTTTTCAAAATATATCAACTAAATTTGCGTATTGAAGTAAAAACTTGACCAAACAATTCTACTCTACAGAACTTGAATCTCTTTAAATTTCAGTTCTGAAATCTCTGCTCTACTCGCGTATAAAGTATAACAACAAATTAGGTTAGAATAGAAATTTTCCAGATAATTTTTTGATGTGATCTCTTTTTCAATGTTTAGATGATATTTAAAAAAGTTACTACTCAGATGATCTTTTGGAATGTCTAAACAAACTACCAGCCATTATTGAGGTTAAAAATGATGATTACAACACAAGGGGGCAGTAAAATCAAAGATAATTTGCTATACAGCTCTCAAAATATGTAAATGAATATTTCTAATCACTTTCCCACTAATTCATTCGACAGTTCGATGCCAAAGCGAAACGTTGCGTCGCCAGTCTGATAGGTCAAATGCGGTAAATTACATGAACAATTTTACACATGAAAACGTTTCCGATTGGCGAGGCAATTCACGGCGCATGCCAAAACTACCTGCTACGATTCGATCATGCATGCTGTGATTTATTACCAACAAGTGGGGATACTATGACTACTAGTTCTTTCAGCATTATACTTGTGGTCCTGCGAAAAGTTATTCGCTTTCTTTGTTCGATAAAAATACTTAGAGCAAAAGAAAGCGAATGACTTCTGGTGGAAATGATTCAATCTGAATTGAAATTAGCGAAAACAAAACTCACCTATTGACATCATATACAGATTGGTCAATAGTGAGATAGGAATTGAATTTCATTTTCCAATATATTATATGTACCTTTTGTTCCTATATTTTGATTTACAAACTTAAATTTCCCTTTCATTGATTTCAAAGGCACAGTTCTCTTTTACATCTATTAGTGTAGAGCGTGATATTGGCACAATTTTAAGTGATTTTTCATTATGTTTTCCTTGCTATCAGAACAATTGTGGGTTAATAAAATTATGTAAACCATTACAAATTTCAGCAGCAATTCCTCACTTGGATTGACCAAAAAATCGTAAAACAAGGTCACTTGCATGTCGGTGTGGAATTGCTCGAGCCCCTTAATCAGCTTTAATGTAATGTAAGATCATTTTAATGGCAAGTTTTACCAGAGTTTTTTCCCAACATCTAATGTTTATTTTTAACAACTCGACACGTGTTTCGATCACGTGTCGAGGTGAGTTTAATCTTCCTCTTGAAGTAAAAATAGAATGGAGTGCTCAAAAACACCTGAAATGTTGACAGTGGTATACGGTGATTGTATTTCGAGTCAGAAAAATGTTTACAAGTGATATAAGCTTTTCACAGAGGACCGAGAAGATGTTAATGACGACGCACGCCCTGAACGCACCAGCACAACAACAGCCGATGAAAATGTTGAAAGTGTGAATACAATTGTTATGAAAAATCCACGAATCACTATAAGAGAAGTTGCTGATGATGTCAGAATATAGGTTAGTTCAGGACATTCCATTTTTTCGTAAATTTTTACCATGAAGCGTGTGGCAGCGAAGTTTGTTTTCAAATTGCTGAAGTTTGACAAAGAAAACCGTCGCGTGAGTATCGCTCAGGAATTGTTGGATGACGTCAATGGCGATCCTTATTTGCTTAGGAGGATCATAACTGGTGGTGAATTATGGGTATATGGTTGATATCAAATGGTATCAATGGAGGAGCTCGAGAGAGTCAATACCAAAAGAAGCACACCAAATTCGATAATATGTTGAGGTTTTACTCACTGTTTCCTTCAATTATCATGGCGGAATGCATCAGGAGTTTTTGCCACATTGTGTCGTACGGTCAATAAAGAGTATTATCTGGAAGATATACGTTGCTTGCGAGAAGCAATACGAAGAAAACGTCCGGTATAGTGGGAAAACAGTTAATGGATTTTGCATCACGATAATGCACCTGCTCACTCGGCATTGCTTGTTGGTAATCATGCCTCAGAAACCGTATTCATCAGTAGATTTAGCCCCCTGTGCTTTTTTTATATTCCCTAGATTGAAGAGACCCATGAAAGAATAGAGGCTTGCGATGATTAGAGAAGATAAAAATCGAATCGCTCAGGGAGCTCGATGACATACCAAAAAATGCATATCAGAACTACTTCTAGGATTGAAAAAACGCTGGAACAAGTCTACAAGTGTATTGAATTTGAGGGGGACTACTTCGAAGGAAACAGAATGAAAATTTATGAATGAATAAATAATTTTTGAGAAACATCAAACAGACAGCCTATTGACTATTGTCACTATCTTGCGGCCACATCAGAACTACCACACCTAATTTACAACAATTTCTAAAACTAAAGCCCATCCCAGCATACACCAGTATATAGAAATCTCATTCCAATTTTCACAGAAAGGATTTATCAGTTGTCAGTATTCAAGTATTTGATGCTTTCTAAAGACCTTATTTATTGTTGATCATTAATGATAAATAATTATGATAGTATTCGTAAGATAACCATAGTGGCCCTAGCATTATAGGGTGGTTAGTTATTCGAATCAAATGCCAAATCGAATTCAAATTATAGGCTTTCTTCAAAATATAGAATTGAAAAATAAATGTGTGGTCCCAATTGCACCATAGGATCATAAGGGTAAGATACCGAGCAACACTGGAAGTAGCTCGAAAGAAAAGAAGAAGACGCAGTTAGAAAATATTTTGAACATAACCACCATTTAGCTCATGCTGTTTGAGAATTTTAAAGTAGGTATTCGTTAAAGAAAGTTGTGAGTGTTGACCGAAATGGAGTATACAGTGGGAAGTTTGGCTGATCTTATATCAGGAACGAATACACCTGATAAGCCAAAAGTGGTCAAGAAGCAATTTATAAAGAATGCAAAAGTTGATAGCACTAATGGATTCAATAAGAAACCTAAATTGAAAGATGCTTTCAAGAAAAAGAAATCTGAAACAGGTAATTCAGTCGAGTATGAGCTTGTCAAAAAGACCAAAAAAATAAAAAAACGGAAAGCTGATGATTTGCCCGACTCCACAGATGATATTGAAAAAAAGAAACGTCGCATTGATTCAGCTGACGGTGAGAATGAGAGAAGTGGTGAAAATTACCAAAATTTGGAACAAGGTGATTTACCAGACTCTACTGGTGATAAGAAACCTAAAAAAAAGAAGAGCAAACTTAACAAAAACTCAGATATAGCTGACAGTGAGGATAGGAAAAGCAGTGAAAACTTGCGAAATGCAAAAAGACGTGTTGAGAAAGCAATCGAGAAAAAGAAAAAAGTTTATAGTGAGGAAGACACTGCTAGAACCATATTTGTAGGCAATGTGCCTATTAAAACAGACAAGAAGGTATTGAAGGAGCATTTCCGGAAATATGGGCCGATTGAAAGTCTTAGGTTCAGAGGAATTCCTGTGGCCGATCCAAAAACTGCTAAAAAAGTTGCCGCCATCAAAAAAGAATTCCACCCTGATAGAAATTCTATCTTATGCTACATCAGGTAGGTAGGTCTAAAGTAAGTGGGTCTATTAGAACCTCCAATGCAACAGCTAATTCAATTCACTACGTGGTAAATATTTGTGGGACAGGACCAAGTGAATTTTTTTCTTTTATTTATACCTCAAATAGGGAAGTTGCTATCGTTCACCCACACATATTGTTAAATTCTCTTTTATTGATTTTAAGGATAGGTAATAAAATCTTCTGGTAGATACTAAAATCATAAACTAAGCAAGCATGGAGGAAACATTCAATTCAATAATAATAACACTTTCTGTAGGTTTGCCAATCAAGAAGATGCTACCAAAGCTGAAGCTGAAAATGGTGCTTTACTTCAAGGACATCATCTGAGAGTGCACACTTGCAATTCCGAACAAAAACCTGATGAAACAAAGGCCATATTTGTTGGAAATTTACCTTTCAGTAAGTGAATATCTTTTTACCGTATTTGTTTTCTTAGTCCTATATTCTGCACACTCGAACAAACTATTTCTAGAAGCACTCTTCAGTTAAAAAATAATAATTTTCTACTTCTCCATCATCACATAAAAAAATTTAGACAGAAGAAAAGAGAAAAGAAATAGATACATCAGCAGCCTGTGGGTCGGACGCGTCCCCAGAAGGCGGATAGTGGAAAGGTCAGGGAACTGGAGGCCCTGTCTGGGAAGCCACTGTGGCCTTACGAAAGGGTCGCCGGACTCCCGGTCGGTGGCAGAAATAAGTAGTGGCTTCCCTTTTTGGGGATTATGCAATAATAGTTTCATGCAAAGCATCTTGGTTGCACAAAAAAAGCAATCTGAATAAATTCTATACGGCTAAACACTATCCTACATGCAAGCAAAACAGTATTAACTTACCCAGACCACTCTACTTTAATGAAGATTTCAAAACAGATTCAAAAACTTCTTGCTGTGTAGTTGTCTGTATTATAATTTGGAAGAATTTTATGCTGATACCTTTTAATTAAATTAATTTTTTTATTGCTAAGGATGTCAAACTCTATTCTCCTCTATACAAATGTACCAGAATTCTTTGTTTTACTTGTTTTCTTTTTCAACATATGTTGACTGACTAATTATAGCTTTCAGTATTTTGTGTTTTTATTTATATGAGTACTTTGTCTACAAGAATTGCATGTTCTTTATGACAATAAAGTATTGGTTGATTGATAGGTGATAGCTTCGTCTCCAGATTGGAATAGCAGCTAATAGCCTCTTTATCCTAGTCCTCTATACGTCATGCACAGAATATTCTTTCAGATACAGACTGGAAGAAAAATGCTATTAGAAACAAAGACACAACTACTTTCAAATATATGAACACAATCATAGGGACACCAGTTTTTCTTATTTAGCTTGTACTGTAAACATTTGTAATTGAATTGGAACATATATTGTATACAGGAACACATAATATATGAAAGAGTATTGATATAAAATTTAATTTACAAGGGAAACTTGCACTCTTCCGGTGTTCTCTGAACTTTCAGGTGAAAATTCTATTCTTCAACTCCACATCAGTATTTCTTTTATAACTTTGAAAGGCAATTAACTAAAAACTTAAATATTACATTGCATTGCATTTCGGATTGGCTTTTTTTTCCAGTTTGTATCTGAAATGATATTCAGTGGATGATATACACATCTTGGTATGGAGTTCTTAGGCACGTGATTTTCTTTTACTTTCTTTAGCCACTATCTACATAACGTGGAGAATTAGAAAACTGAAAAGTTTTTATGCAAAAATCAACCTATCATAAAAATGTATTCACGTTTTGAATTCAATCAGTTTTCTATGACTGGGACCAAATGAATATTTTTTACATTGTAAAATGAGCTGTTAAACGGTTATTGTTAATATTTCAGAAATATTCATTTCGGTGACAGCTTCTTCAGATAATAAAATTTATTTTTCACCATTTTTATTAATTACAGTTGGAAACAAAGAAGAGAGATATCAATTTGTGAGTCTGATTTAGGTTCGCCATTAGAACGATTCATATATAATTGAAAATAGTTCTACATATATACTTATTGAGAGTGAACCCGCACATATCTTTCAAGTCGCAACTTTGTGACTGCTAATAGTAACAATGTAATTAAAATACAAACATTTTTGTAAAAAATACTACCAGCATTGCTTCATGATGATTAATTTTATTGAAGGATTGGTATTCAATTATATTCAATATCTCAGTGGTCAACACTTGAACTTACTTTATTCTCAATATTGCCTCCAATATAACGAGTCAGAAATAATATTGTGACTTTAATTCTCAAGATTCGTAGATATTTGAGATTAAATAATATTGTGAATATCATTCAGAAGGTTTGTAGATGTTTGAGAAGGAAATTGAAAACTTTATTTGTAAGGGAGGTAGTCTAAGAAAATATTTTTCATCAACTTAATCTGTTTCAGATGCTGAAGAGGAGGAGTTGTGGAAATTATTTGAGACATGCGGTCCTATATCTCATGTTCGAATAATCAGAGATTCCAGGACAGGAATGGGCAAAGGATTTGCTTATATCAATTTCAAAGATTCTGACTCAGTTCAGTTGGCATTGGAAATGGAAAATATTATGCTAAGAAACAGAGAACTCAGAATAGCACTTTCGAATCTTGATACCGCCAAGAAAAATAAAAAAAGGAACAAAAGTAAATCGGTAAGTAAACACATTGGACTCTCATAAATCTTTCTCTGTCTTCAGGTGAAAACCGTATGACAATATGTTTAGTAGTTTTTGAGTTTATCGTGTTTAGGCTAATAGGCAATACTAGACAGAGAACTTTGTTGAACATTATGTTTTTCATAAATTAGCATAATAATATATTATTGATGTACTTAAAAAGAGGTCTGCACGAATGTCTCATAGCCCTTTTTTGAAGCACGAAAATAGAATTTATTTATGTTTGGGAACTTATCCTCTACAAACTCCATAATGCAGGTGTGATTCACTAAGGGTGAAATAGGCATTCCTCGCCGAATGAATTGGATATAGATCAAATGGTAAAGCAGCCTAATAATAGCTTATTATTAGGCTGATATGCGATCCAAAGTTCAATTCATTGTCAACGTAAAATAAGAATATTCTCTTATTTATATTCAATGATTTGTTCATCAAGAAATATTTTATCTAAATGACATTTCAAATAAATTCAATTTGTTTTTTTACATACTAAAAGACCAGTTTCAACCCCCATGTCTATATTACCAAACTTTTTGTCTGCTACTGAAGCAGCTATCTTCAATGGTATATGCTTTGACCGTGAGGACGAAGGTAGTACTTATTTAAAAGTTTTATCAGTGACTATCTGGGGAGCTCCCCAGATAGTCACTGATAAACACTGGTGTTCAATCGTGTTTTACACTGGTAGGTGTGGTGGTAGGGTGTCCATGTGAATGATCACTCCTGATTTGTCTGTATTTGTACTAGGTTGTTCTGACAGGTATGCTGATGTGGAATGTCAATCAGAGATGTGTTCTAATTCGTTTCTGGCATTGAGTACTGGATATACCTCATTTTTTTTAACATCTATAATTTCTTGTCGCATGACAGGTCTAAAATACTCAGATTGATCTTTATTTTGCTACATTCAAAATCTAATTGTTGAGATATCTTTTATAAGTTCTACTCAGACAAAACTTCTTCTGGATATTCGTAAATCAGATAATCTCCCGTTTTTTCAAACATATTTTTTTACGTATCAATATCAAATCATATTATATTCTTTTTGGTTTGTTTCTGCTTAAAACTAACAAAGTATCTAACCTATTTTTACAAGCCACTATATACAAATGTCCTTTTGTTTCTTTCACTAGATCCTACATGTTAGGGAGGATAACAAAATTTTTTAGTACTTTTTGATAATGTTTTAATGTTGTCATAACTCATCACCAAGAAGATGCTTTCAACTTTATCTTCCCAATTGGAAAGAATTGTGATACCTTATTTCATACATCTTTCAATTCTCCCATATCTGGTTTAATCTTCTGAATTGAAATAGCCATTACTGGATTTATAGCGGTTTAATTTTCATTTCAGAAATCTTAGGAATAAAAATGTAATTTCAAAACAAATGTTATTTGAAACTCACTGTAATTGATTTCTTACGTTATAGAATGTTTTTGAGGTAGTTTCATTGCAATAATTTCTTATTATATCTACGAGTTCTGAAAAAGAATGCGGATACATAATTGACACTTTAGCTTACAAAAAATCTGAGGGCGTCATTCAGGTGATCCAATGGACCACTTTTGCCTGTCCACCGGATTGTCATCCACCCACTTTTGAACTAGCCTGTCATAAGTAGGCTACAATATAACATCATTTGAAAACCAATTTAGGTTTGCCTGAACTATTTTATCAAATATAGAACTGATACCATTCTGCAGCATACACACGTCTAATTGATTTTTTTTATCATATTTTTATATTTAATTATATTGTGCCCTTCTCAAAAAATATTTGATCACATCTTACATTTTGAAAATTTATTTGGCTGAACCGGTGTGACTAGAATGAAATTTTTATCGAAATTATTGTCTTTATCATTTGTTAGAAAGTTCTTATAAAGAATATAAAACTGTTAATTACTCAGGAATGACAAGTCTGAACAAGTCTTGATTAAAACATTAAAAGATCTATCAAATGAGATTGACTTGTTTGTGAAACTGTTTTTCAAAGGGTGAACATTTTCACTATCTGTGTCACATAAATATTCTGGGTTCGTTGTCCATGGTCTGCATTTATTTATACGTTCATAAAACAGTAGTAGACGTTTCGTCTACTATTGTGGTAGAAATTATCAATAGCACTATGGCAATGGACAAAGTCTTCATAGCAGATATTACTTTATCAAAAAGTGTCTTCTGTTTTATTCCATTGGTTGAATTAAATGACCTGATTCATGTGCAATTTAGAGCAGGTAGTCAGGTTTTACTTATTTCAATTCCCTCTTCCATTCCATTGAAGTTGTATGTGTTTATGAATTTTTATTGCTTCCCGATACACTCTTGGTGTAAAAACCTTTAGACCGTGTCCAACCAATCCACAAAATAACTTAGACACAGTAAAGTAATTCTTTATTGAATTAGTACTTTGATTTTCATCATTTTTTAGATAACCAAACCAGGGACACTAGCCAAGAAACCTTTCAACAAAAACAAACAATTTATCAAAAAAGCAAATCAACACAAAGAAATATCTGGAGGAGATGACAAATCCAATCAACCAAGTATAGAAAAGTCCGGATTCCAGGGTAAATTCTCCGATAAGAAGAAGGTAGTTTTTCATTTGAAATATTCAATATTAGAAATTAATAATTGATTTTTCAGAAATACAAAGTTAACAAGGGAGCTCTTGAAAAGAAAAAGAAGATGAAGAAAATAGCACCCCATGCAAAATGATTGTGTTCACAAAGTAATTCATGTTGGAATTTTACTATTCGCTATCAACATTGTAAATATTTGAAATTTGTTAAATTACATGAATACATTTTATAAATTTGAAAAACCAGTAAATAAAATGTAGACATCAAATTTCATAGGGAAAAAGCTATTTGGCTTTCTACTTTTCTACCATTAAACAAATTCTTTATCTGTACTGTCATGTCATGATGAGAGCATATTTTTCTCTTCCGGTGACATAAATTCATTATGTTGTGAAATAAACGAGATCTTTGTCTTGAAATGTTAACCAAAACGGTATAGGACAATTGTCTTGCCCACCGAAGCTTCAAGCAACCTGTTAAGAATGGTTATTGTTCCATGTAAGCAAAATTTTATATCAGTACTATTTCAAATATCACATTGTGTAGCTTTCCTATACAGGGTGGCCCACCACATTCGCCTCGGTATTTCTACAAGAAATGAAGAGAGATAGGCACAAACTTTCAGCACAGTCATATATGGGTCCCTGGGGAGCATATTCCAAAATTATATACAGGGTGACTCCCAAAAAAAGTTACCAATGTTATACTTTTTCTTATGGAACACCCCATATTTTTTTATATTTTTAAATACTATAGACAAAATGAAGGTGAGTTGCTATTATAATATTTCACATACCTAAAACTGACCGTTTCTGAGAAATTTCGAAAAATTTAAAAATTGTTTTCATCCTGTAACGTGTAACGAGCTGCTCGTGATTGAATGTACTGATTGATTGAAATTTTTAATGCAATATTATTCCGAGTGGCGAAAAAAATTGCATCAAAATCTGTTTAAAATCTGTTTTTCCGTTAATCAGCTGCCGCCCCCATACAAACGACAACTCTCAGAAGTTGAGAAACTTGTGCGAGCTAAGGACTA
>WOGP01007844.1:378-11524 GCA_015342065.1 Leptinotarsa undecemlineata
GGCCGGCCACTTCTGGGCAAGTCCTTCACTGTACCATGTTCTTCAAATTTGTGTAAGATCTTACTCACAGTAGCCTGGGAAATGTGATTTTCCCAGGCTACTGTGGACCCCGTTGGACTGTTCTTAAAAGTTTGTAAACTTTTAGAAAGTAGGTACTGGTGATCCTCAGCAATTGTTGAGCAATGTACATCATCACCACTTATTTGTTTTTTGCAACGTTAATTCACCAGTAGATAGCAGCACTAAGTAGGTATTTCTAACTTTTTTGGTTTTAAAAGAGTTATTCTCATTTCGTGATAACCGCATGAGTAAAAAAAATAAAGGGTATGGTCAGATTCCATTTTTACGAGCTTTTCAATGAGCTCATACACGACATAGGTTTGCATTAAAAAAAATAAAGAATTTGAAAAAAATGCGTACAACGTGAAATCGACTGCGTGTTTCAGCGTTTTTTTCCCAAAGTACTGGTTAAAAACATATTAATTTTATCCCGGACTTTTGCGCACCCCCGTATAATATAATATATAAGGTCACAGCCAAAAATTCTCAGTATTTTGACAAGCTGGAGCAAATTTACTTTACAGGACAAAGAAAAAATTGGAAAACTTTTTATCAAGTGTATTGATCAGAAAGGGGACTATGGAATTGAAAAAATGTCCTTGAGCTGTCTCAACGATTCGATTTTTATCTCCTCAATCGCCGCAAAACACCCTCCTTTCATGGGCCTCTTTAATATTGGGAACAGAAAAAAGTCGCCAGGGGCCAAATCTGGCGAATAAGGTGGCTGATGCATGATTACTAGGAAAACTCTACCGTGATAGCGAAACATGTCGCGATATATTTTTTGAAAATAAAGTTTGTGGAGATCAAATCGTGAGGTCTACGAATCCCGCGAAATTGGAACATAAACTTAATTTTTTGAAATAACTGTTAGGTATAATAGGAAGTAAGAAATGTTAGCTTGTGTACGTTAGATTTTTTAAAAAAGTAGTCACCCGTGTGAATTGAAACAATGATTTGGTTAAGAGTTCTGCAAACATTTCCGGGTGAAATATTAATCATGCTCAATATCATTAAGGAAGTGAAACGTCTAAGGACAAACTCCTCCGCCGCGTTTGCAGCTTGAACATTGCCGTTCATAGATTATCCTTGCACGAATATTCAAATTTAAATTTCAGACAATGGTGGTTGGTACCTTGTTATTCGAATGTGTTGTTTTTAATAGCTTTGAATTTATGATAACTGTTCATGGTGAAAGCAATCCGTCTCGTTGACACTAATAAAAGATGCCATAACATAGAGATAATATTGTAATGTACATGTACGAAGCTAGATCCATATCATTACTGAGTGTACTAAGTACTAAATCAAACGATATAAAACTCGAAGCATGGGATTATAGTGCTCATAAGATTTTTCACAAATTCACTTACGCTATTATAATTCAAAAGATAATTCTTTGCCGGTTATAAAGATTCTGCGGATCCAAGAAATATATAGTAATGAAAACTCGACGAATACATAACTTCCTCTGGGGAAATGAAAAATCTAGAAATGATTCAATTTTCAAGATAGCGCAGTTCTAGATAACTATCGTATTCAAGAAAAACAAATCAATCGAAAGTTGAGATAAACAAATGAAAAAGTTAAATTACGACCTGTTTATGAACACGATACGAATATAAATTAATAATAAACATTTATTTAAAATGTCAATCGATTTATTTATCAAGGATCCCGACAATCTTCGAGTGTGATAATATATTTTTCAACGGTTATAAAGATAGCAACGCAAAAAACGTTTTTTTGAGGAGAGTAGATGAAAAGTCTCACAAATAACACAATATTTGAAGTTTGCGTTAAAAAACAAACAAATCTTGATATATCATTTCTGTGACTCAGAAACATATTTCAATGGAAAATTGAGTTGACGGTGACATTTTGATGATACTTTCATTTAAAAATTTCTGTAATCCATTTTCAATTTCTATGTCAGCATAGTATTGAAAATGAAAGAAAATTGGATTACAAGTCGTTTCATTCTTTGTCTAATGATGAATAAACAAACCAAAAATAAAAAAATGATAATTGAAAGAATGCTGATATTTAAAGATGAGAAAGAATAAATATAGTTTTAAAAACTAAAAAAACACGCTTTTAAAAAACATCGAACTGAAAAGTTAAAAATATTTTTTTTAAATAAGCTTAAAACAATAACGAACGAAAAATATATTATTGTGAAAAAAGCGACGGGTGATTGATATACAAAAAATATGGCATAGAGCGCGCCCACGCTTTTTTCACAATAATAATAGTATTTTTCGTTCGTTATTGTTTTAAGCTTATTAGAAAAAATATTTTTAACTTTATAGTTCGATGTTCTTCAAAAGCGCATTTTTAGTTTTTCAAACTATATTTATTTTTCATTTTTTAGTCTCGTATGCTATAAAAGCGTGGTTTTTAGTATTTCAAAACTATATTTATTTTATCTAAACTTTGGGATCAATCAGCCGTATATTGTTTACAAAAATGAGCATTAATATTTTCCGATTCCGGAAAGGGAGCCTGAAAATCACCTACCAAGCCCAAGGCAGCAGGCGCGCAAATGATGTTACAAATAAAGCAGCAGGTACGCGTAATAATGAAAAAATACTTGTTTCAAATGAAGAAATACATATAAAGTGAGTATGAAATATATCTAGGAGATTACGTACAGCGTCATCTGCCCGTGAATAGATCAAGCAATAATGTCGATAATTCTGTCAAATAAAGATCCCGATATGAAATGAAAAGGAGAGTTACAAACAAACAAACATACATACATACATACAGGTGAAGCTAAAATAAAGTGTATAAAAAAATGTAAAACTATGTATGAGTTTTCATATATTTTACTTTCGTTTTCTTTAACGTGGTAAAAACATCCAATCAAATAACCCTAGCATCGTACGTGTTATCGAAAATTATACTGAAAATATAATAATAATAATCTATTTTATTATTTCCAGAAGAAAATTACATAGTTTGTGTAATATTGATTATATTTTGCATCATAGACACGGATAAAAAAAAATAAAAGAGTTTATTCGAACTGATTTTCTAACAAAAACGTTCTCAAATCATCTCCAAATACAAACAATGGTTCAGTTTTAAGTTTTTTCAAAACTAGTTGATTTTATAAGTGTCCTTGGACTCTACCATTCACTCTCTATACTCTCTACGTTGTGAAATGATATTATTCATCACAAATGTGTTTCCCGGTAATTGTGTGAGTCAGTATTTCAATAATTGGCCGAACCAGGAAATCGAACATACACACAAACTATTCGAAATTCTGATAGAACGCGATACACCCATCTGGCTCGAAGCCAAAACGATATAAAACTCTATAGTTCAACGCGCCGGTTAAAAATATATATGCATATCAGTTTTACAACCAACACACCACTAGTAGTAATGAATATATGAAAGTCATTAAAGTAGGTATGCACCAATAAGCAATGGTCAACGACTATGGGGCTTACTGGTGTATTTTCCTCTGCAAGTCTGAAATATTGTAGTATTCTCAATATTTTTAATCTGATAGGGGGGGTTTGAACGGTCACCTTGAAAGATAATATTAAATTGTTTCAAAAGTTTGTAGCTCCATATCCCAATTAATATTTATTCTGCTGTGTCATGATATATACTGATCGATAGGTAATTGTTTATATACTGATCGATAGGGAATTGTGTACTTACTCTATATACAGGGTGAGTGAACAAGATTCCCTCGGTCCATTGCTATTAAAGGAAACCATATCGATAAAACACACAGTATTTTGAATAACCAAACGTAAGGAAATAAATTTTTTGTGGTTACAACCAATAATAAAACTGATGGGTGTAATTTGTAAAATACCTGTTTTTCTTATAATATACCTTTGATAAAAAATGTAGGGAAATGTTGAAACATGTTATACAAATGAAAGAATTTACAGGGTGTTACATTTGAAAAAGTTTAATTATGTCTGTTTGAGAATCAATTGAAGTTGACCGGTTTTATCGAGCACCCTATATATATATTGTTTCCGGAAGTTTACATTCCCGAAATTATCATAGTGATGTTGACTAACCATTACTAAAAAAAAACATTCATTTACGGTAGACATGCGGGTGGTGAAATAAAAAAACATTGTCTATAAAATAGGTTTTTCTGGAATAACTTGGCAATTCTGCAATGGAAATTGCTTTAAGCAACTTTCAATTTAAAATATTACTTTATGATGAATTTGCTAGTTGATAGAACCCTATTATAGTTCACAAGATTATTTTAGAGATCTTCTTGTAAGAAATCACTATCGACATGTGTGGAATAAAACACGGAACGCGAAAAAAAGCGGGGCCCGAGAGATTGAATGAGAATTAGTCAACTCAAGCGAGCTAGGCGAGAGCATTGTTATTTATTTTAGTTGTTTATATCCAGATCGAAAAACGGGTGATGATTTATTCGTTAAGTTCAATTGTGAATTGATGTACCTTTGGGTCAAATATATTTATACGATTAATATATTTGTTATTCTTATATTCTTAATAGCGTGGGTATTTAGAAACTGTATTTCATCATATATTCAAAATCTTCAGACAACAAATTATATTTTGATTTGGTTCACCCCAAAACAATAGTAGATTATTTCTATCTCGAAGAAGAAGAAAAAGGATAAAATATTTAGATTTCAACAATGACATCATATTGTTGAAATACACGAGTTTAGTCAGTTACGTACTCTGTTCATATATTCAAACATTGTTCAATTTAAGAATTAATATTTTGTTCTTCTATGGATGCTCATTAATACAGTTGAATGTATGATATTCACTATAAAGGGTTTTACAAAAACTATGGGAAATTTTGAGAAAGCTATTGTTTAGCGAAACACGTGCCGCGGTTTTTGTGAGACCCTTTATAGTGAAAATCATACAATAAACTTCATTAATAAGTTTTAATATGGATTTTCATCAAGTATCAGCCAGTTCTATTTAATTATATAGATGCATTTAGCTGAAAACATTTCAGGAAATAATAATTACGAATAACGTTCGACCTGAAAATTTTCCCAGAAAATTGTCTTGTTCGTTTTTAATTCAAACTTTCCAATAGATAAAACCACTCGTCCTACGTCTTTTATCATGCGTGGTTTTATCTTGAAAAGTTATGATTTCAACTTTTTTGTTGTATTACTTTTTATCAAATTTATATTGATAAAAGTTGCCAGGTCGTCCAGAGGGAGGATTTAAATTTGTTTTTGATGAAATATTCAATTAATGAGTAAGTTGTGTTCCCAAAAATACTCTCCAGAAAATTGATTCCATTGACGTGAATATCACACAAAACTAGCCCCATAACTGTACCTTGTGGAATACCTATCCCAATATTTTCTGCACGGTATCATAGTAGAGAAAAACGCTTATTTTAAATATTGCGTTAACTATTTTGATACCGCGCCTTTAGTATCTCCCCATATTAGAACTGAAATGACGAATAAATTTTCCGGACACCAACTTCATTTTTTAACGACTGAAATCGAAAAACGGTTCGCAAAAATGTCTTCTCCCGAATTTTCCAAATTGTACAAAGAAAATTCGACTCACCTATAGCAAACTTCATTAGGATCCACCCACACTGTTATTTCTGTAGGTAACCTCAAATCGTCGTATTTGAAACCACATTTGTTAGCAGCTATCACTAACGTTTCATCTACCGGACTCACACAATTTACCCTTATACATCTATAAGCTTGTCCCTTCGTAGGTAAATTTGGGAACCAGTGCTTCTCGAATCTGAAAACAAAAGAAAAAAATCGTTACGACATATCTAACAATCAGCCACCCTTTCGAAACCACCCCGATAATGTAGAACAAAGGATTTATCGTACGAAACATGTCATCACTTCGGATAATTTCCCACTGAACTGGTGAGGAATATGATTACACTTGGGCAAGATAAATTCGCAGATCTTTCGAATATAAATATGATCAGTTTTTGTTCGTTCCAACAAATTATTCACTAGGAAAAATAAATAACCCAGTCGAAGTAGGATTTGACACTACTTTTCTTGGTACTTTTCTTTCGGAATTCTTTGGGGAGCGGTTACTGGCAGTCTAAACTCAAGTTCCCAATAAAAAATCACTCCCTCATTTCGGGTATTGATCCTAGGAAAAACGTATGCAAACCAGAATTGTAGACAATTTGATTTGAAACATCTTCTGTAATGACTGTTTTTCGTGTAAAATTGAAAATAAACGAGTAATTCAATAAACAGAAATCAACTGTTAAATTCAAGATGGCGGAAGACGTCACAGATCTGGCAAATATAAATATGAGAATTTTTCTTCGTTGGAACAAATTATTCATGAGGAAAAAAATAGGCCAGTCAAATTGGGATTTGATTGACAATGCAAACATTTTCATTGACAATCTTCTTTCGGACTTCTTTGGGGGCGGGGTTACTGGCAGTCTAAATTCAAGCAATTCCTTTTACATCATTTTCCCAATAAATTGGTTGGAAGAAGTGGAATGGTCAGCTGCATTACCCGATGTGATACCGTTGTATTTTTTGGGGGATGATACCACAACACACTCATTGGAACTTTTGTGACAAAAATTATACTCACACAAATGTCGTTCAGTTGCTTATCAACAGTTGAAAAAATGTTAGTGAGTGGAGGTCACTTTAGGTTTGTTCTGGTTCTAACATCCGAAACTGTTTGAAAACTGCGCAAGATATGATGCGTACAAGCAAATCTCAAACAGTCCGAAACAATCTCGGATACTTGTTTAAACCAGAACGCTATTGCGGAGACCACTGTCCAACCTATCGTATATATGAAGAGATGAAGACGAGAAAATACTATTTTTCATGTCCATTTTGTTATGTAGCGTATCCTTGTAATCAGTTCAAATGTTATCTAACCTCAATCATCTCAACAGTTCAGCCTCGAAAGCAAGAACGATTCGGGACGGTTCAAAACAGTTTGGGATCATTTCGCAGTCGAAACCAGAACAGAGGATTCATCATTCCGAAATTATCCTCAATGAACCAGAACGCTCTATATCAACTTCGCATGATTCTGACGTCCTAGAACCTGAATTTCGTAGAACCAGCACAAACCTTTTGAGAATCTTAAAACGTATTTTATTTCTTTTACTACGTGAACCCTATTTTTAGTTTTCATCAAATATTGTTGAAAACTAATAGACCAAATTTCAAATGACAAACCGACCCTTTCTGCTATTCAGTATTTTTCTTGGGATGTTGAGAGATGTTCTCAATTAAGCTCATTAGATTGTAAAAATGCATCTCCCTTTAGAACAATAACCATCTATATCAGGTTTATTTTTTCCAAAAGCTGCACATTTATTAGAGGATATGGAAATAATTTGCAATTCTGTTTTTAAGCAATCGAAATGTAAAACTACCGCAAGTCAATTTCAACTGATATTGATTTTTTTAAAGAAAAATTCTTTCCTAGTTTCGATATGTGTAGTTGTGTATATGTGATGTTATTCTTCTTTTTTTACATTTAAGCATAAGTACGTTGCATAAACATTTCTACTATTTAAAATTGTATCAAGATGGATAAGTACGAAACCAAAAACCTCTCTTGAAGAGATATGTTCTTGTATTGTTTGGTAATTCATTCTCAACAATTTATATGTTGTTACGTTTAATTTGAAAACAATGAAAATGGAACAAAACTAACGTGTCTTTCTAGTTTGTCTTTTATCCAACTCTATCAACACTTAAATTAATGAGGACACAAACATGCAAATTATAGAATATCCATCTTCAACAAATAACGAACAGGTTGTCACTTATTGACGAATATTTTTGCGAAATATCTGCCGATACCATGTTAACATTGTGCAATATGTTCCCACACTGTTTGCCCAATATTGCACAATGTCGATTCTGTTTTAAAAGTTACATCATAAACAAATTCAAATGAATGGGGTAATTACTCTCTACTTGATACTTTCTTTTCATTACGACTCATTTGGTAATTGAAACTAGACACTTGCAACATGGATGTTATTTAAAATTTGTCACCTACCAGACAAAAAAAAGTAAAAAAATTATTCGATCGTATCTGCATGCAATGATAGTAAGTCGTACTGTGACTTGCCATGTGATTTTTTAAATATTACGTTACCAGCGATATTTCGATGTTGACAAAAACTAATAATTTATTTTTATTTTTGTATACGGGTAACCTCGCAGCAATAATAAATATTCAACAATTATAAACGAGATAAATCAATTAATATTACGTTATCAGCATAGATAATTGTTTCAAAATTAGTAACAATGCAAAGATATATTCTTGAGAATTGTTGACTTTACTTAAACCTCACGAAGAGACATTAAATAATAGCTTAAATTGTTTTTTTGTTACTTAGCGTCGTTTTAATGACAACTCTCAGACGCCAAAACTTGTGCGAGCTGAATATTAACGAGGTCCTACCTTCTAAAGTACAATTATAAGCATTTGTCGGACGATACGAAGTGAACACGTCGCTCTGTCATTATAGTAAGTAGCCTTTATTGGGAGAGGTTCCTATTTGTACATTGTGGTATAGTATAGATAAATTAATAAGCAGCTTCATTATCATTATTTAACCGCAGGATTAAGCTATTCGGGCCATGTATCACATCCACTCGTCACACTGAGGAGTAAGTGATCATTGGGTCCAAGGAACATGTGCCCTACGATTTCTGCTTTAGTGCGGCAAGCTGGCATTATACTGATATTGAAGAATAGAGAGGGTATCACTCCACCAAGAACTCAGTGTGGTCTGCATAGAGTACGGAATTTGAAAAAATTATCAAAATTTCATCCGTTTTCTCTCTACTTTTCTGACGATTTTTGTCTGACCGAAAGCTACTAATCATTATTATTACTATTATATTCAGGAAGTTATCCATTACACTTATTAAAAATACGAAACCCAAGATATTACCTTTACTCTCCAGAGGTTGAATTCATTGACGTGAATATTACACAGAATTAGTCCCGCACCTATACCTTGTGGGACACCTATCTTTATATTTTGTAGGTTACTTTTTGACATATTGTAGGAACATTCGCCAATCAGAATCAGGCAAAAACGGCATTCGTCGATTTCGTACACAATTTTTATGCTTACGGAATTAATCGACTTGTGAAATATTGCAGTTTAAAGTAGACTCATAAACACGGACAAAACTTTTGGAAAAACCTAATGTTTCATTATTTGTTCCTGAGAACATTCCGATGTCTAAAGAATGGAATATTTCAATTCGTTTCTGGTTTTTATCCATCTCGTAGCAGACACGAAATCACGGCATCAAATCATGAACCGTTTAATCTACCGAAAACCAGCTTGCATGGTGTGCTACGTTATGGCCGTGCAACTTGGCCGTGGACTCACGAATCCGACATGAAATCTTTTCTTGAACTTCCACGAAATCGTTAAACGAAATAAGGCACAACACTTGTGTTTAGAGTTGATTATCTGAAACGGAACTCCGCTAAAGAAACAATCGAAATCAACGCCAGAATTCCTGTTCCGGCGTATGAAAGAAGCACCTCCTTATGCAATAATGGCAATGAGATATCAGAAGACATTGAAAACTGATATCCATCATTGTAAAATGAAATCATTATTTTATATGAAATTTAGTTAACAAAATGGAGAAAAGGGCACTTTACTTCCACGTAATACACATTATTTTTATTCTTAACACTTGATAAACCTTTTTTTTTAAATCATTGACAGGTACATAATTAAGTACAAAGCATTGTTTATATTTCAGAATCATTCATATTGCTATTCAATGTGCAGTCTTGAACAGTACTTATACAGTGCATTTCCCCCCTTTTATTTTTCGAACGGGTCAACTCAGAAAATTGAAATATGGGATAATGAAATTAATGAATGAATTCTTGACAGAATGAATGAAATTGACAGAATATGAAGTCAATATTTTCACCTACTACAATCTGGCGAAACATTTAATAATTTCCTGAAGACAAACAGATTAATATCTATATTATTAGAAATATTTCTTTTTATCTGCCATTTGGCAATTCCAACAACCCGATAAGGTTTGTTAGGTTATTTTTTGTTCATAAAAACGCCAAAAAATGTCAGTACAATGAATATCATTGTTCAGTTAGAATATTCTCATTTAGTTTTCGGTTTTACTAGTAGAAAGGTACCACGTCAACAATCTCTAAAATGGTCTATTCTCGTCCATTGGAAGAAAAAAGTGAAGCGATTTTTATTTACGGTGCCTCGCGTAACTTTCACGAGACCGAAAGGATTTTCAATGAACGTTTTCCAAATCGTCCTATCTGTAGAAACTATTTGAGAGAACTTGTATCCAAATTCACAACTATCAGTAGGGTACATACCAAAAAGCCCCCAAGTTATCCGTCCATTCCGGAAGAACAGCAAGTGCAAATAATTGATGAGATGGTAATAAATTCTGAATAGTCTACTTATTCCGTCGTGAATGTATGTGGGGTGTCTCCTTCTACTGTGTGGAGACTTTTGAAGAGGAATAGGTGTCATCCATACAACATTAAAATGGCACACCAATTAACTGAAGATGACCCTGATTGAAGAACAGAATTCTGCGAAATCATGATGGAAACCATTGCAAGGCATCCTACCTAGGTCCACAATATTTGTTATATTGACAAATGTACATTTTTTAAACGGCAATTGCTGTTATTGGAGTGACACCAACCCTCACGTTTTCCGGGAAACACACCCAATATACAGATACAATTAACGTTTGGTCAGGAATATTTGGAAACCATATTGTAGGACCTCTATTTAACGAACTATATTCGAATATGTTGAAAACTACTGTTGACCCCCTTATCACTGAAATCGTCGAAGCGAATCCTAATGAATTCGATATGGATATTGTATTCCAACAAGACGAAGCATCACCACATTACTTCAGACAAGTAAGAAAGTATTTGGATACTGCTTTTCCCGGTCGTTAGATTGGCCGTCGAGGTCCTACAGAATGGCCAGTCCGCTCGCCAGATTTGACACCTTAGTACTTTTTTCATGGGGCTATTTAAAGCAAAAAGGGTAAGAAAGTGAACC
>WOGP01007845.1:0-11522 GCA_015342065.1 Leptinotarsa undecemlineata
CCGGATCTGATGAATTAACTAGTTAATACCATATAAAACTTTTCACATTAAAATAATGATTAGACCTCGTATTTATACCACACCGCCCATGCCATACAAAGAAACTGCCGACGTTCGGTAATTATTTAGGTATATATTTATTTATACCTTCTAATTGACTTCGAATAGATTATATATCTTGTTTCTTATTTCATAGTTCAGTCAAGATCTAATGAAACTCCACACGAAGAATTGAAAGACATCCAATGATTTTGACTGATCTGAACATTTGATCTTCATTTTCGTCCAAATGAATTGAAAATTAATATTAAATGGAAGTTGAATTTTGGCTATTTCCTTCACAGTATTACCCGTACCAACAAACGAAAATTTATTACAATTGAGGGAATACGAAATAAGCATGGAAGTAAAAATCTTGGCCTGTTATTGGGAGCAGATCCTTACTCTGACGGAATATATTTCCGAAGTGTCAGCTTCCAAACTACTGTAACTGCGTTGACTCTCACGTCGCTGTCGTTTCAATCGAATTTCGCTCCGATCAGAACTGTGACGTTTTCAAATTGAATTCTGAGATATTCTGCATAATGTAGTTTTTCCACACCCTTTCCAGTATTGGTAAATAACTTATGAATAAGGTAATTTGAATAAAATAAATAAAAATATTAAACTAAACTTCGATCCGAAAATATTTTTGCGCACTGACTGACAGTTTTTGAATATTTCCATTATTGCTCAGGTGTAAATAAATTATTCCACTATTTTCGGCTGTCCAGCTATGATTGGAAAACATTAAACGAAAAGTGTCATCTCTCTCCGTCACCCAATAATAATAAATGAATGCATAAACAAACAAATAAACATTACAATAGAGAATATTTGAACCACTAACAACTCGAAATAGTACAAATTGAAAATGGTTCATGAAGTCAATCACTAACTTGATGTACAAAATGATATGGAATGAAAAATTACATTACAATTCTCTTGTTTTATGCAGGCGAGCTTATACTCATATAAGTAATTCAGTTAAAAATATATCGATTTGGTAGCATTTATAATTTCTTATTATTGCAAGTATTATGATTATACAATGGTCGATTTCATTTTTATATGTTCTGTTCGAACAATATTCATGAAATATCATTTTTTTTGGGTCGAATATTCCATACCTGATGATTGATAGGATATTCACGGTTTCACTCTAAGTTACATCTAAGAAATATTTTCTCCAATATAAAAGAGTATTAGAAAGTTGTATGAACTCTTTGCCAACCGAATATATCATAATTCAGGTGAGATGTGTAATACAATTTCAGGAAAAATAAAAATTGGTTTATCAATCATCAATGCAGAAAAAACTATCAAATTGAAAATGATGCGATTCATTTGATAATTCAATCAGCTCTAAATAGTAAATTTCCATGATTTAGTTGGTGTCGCAGAGGATATCACTTGATCTGTTCAAAAATAAGTGTAACATCTGTTCAAAATCTGTTTTTCCGTTAACCAGCTGTCGCACTCCTATGAACGATAACCCTCAGATGTCGAAACTTGTGCAAGCTAAGGACTAACCAGGTGTTACCTTTCAACGTGTGATGCCTAACAAGAGTTGGACGATAGCAAGTGAAAATCGATCGTTCAGATGATAAAAAAATATTTCTCTAACCACTCAAGAATATAGTCTTAATTGAATATCCTAATTGCAAGTCATCTTTTCTTCAAAGGTCCTTCAGACTGGGAAAAATGATTTGACGTTTTCAAACCATTCCTTGGCATGCAACCACAAGTTTCCGAATCCAAACGATACGGAAATTCTGCACTATGCAAGGAAGGGTAGCAAACTAAATTATTAAGAATCCTTCGAAATTCACAAGCATAAACAATACGGTTGCTACCTGTTAAATGATCAAATCGATTTAATTCACTTTCCGTTGTGAACGATAAATATAAATACAGGTACTCAATTAAGTATCTGAATGGTATATATTGGCGAATGTAATGAATCATTGTTAGTTTAGTGTGTAAGTTTGAAAATGTCTATATAGGACGAAACTGCAGTAACTTCAGTTACAAATGAAAGTGGTAAAAACATAGAAATTTTTATTTTTCTTTTCATTAAGATTTTCGATTATTGGAACACACTTGCAGACCGGTTTCGAGCTTTTTGGCAACTCGTCAATGCAAGGTAGTGTCTATCATCGACATAAAGTCGTTGATTTCCAATAAGTCGTCCTAGTTTCGTTCAGGTTAGAGTCTGGCTCCCTCAACCTTTCAACTGATGTTTGTCTGAGAAACAAATAAGTCATGACTGATGGTAAGGACATGAATGCTCTCAGAACATCAGTGCTGCCCTTCACGGTATACTCCTACCTGGCTGAGATGAGATGAATGAAAACATTGTTCATATTTTAACGGAGGACATAGTTGCCTCATTCGACAGAGTGTCAGGGACTTCTATATCGGGAGGGGTCATCTACAGCATAATCCATAGCTTCCCTAACTAACGGATTATCATGCGTTTCTGCGCATTTAAAATCATCCTTATTTACTTATTTTGCAATATCTCCTGAATGAAGATATTGAATGGAGCCGCTTGTCCCTAGACGCCTGAAGCGTATTATTGATGGTAATTTCATTCTTGAGACCAATTTCGATCTTCTGTTGATCAGAGGTTACAGACTGGCTATCCAGCACTCGATCCTAGTTTTAACTGATAAAACTTGTGGGTTCCAAGTAAGAATGTGGTCTATTAGAAGGCCGAGGTACTTCACTCAGGCTTGCCAGTTGATCTCCCTTCCAGAGACCCTCACTTCTCTAGCCGGAGAAGATTTCGTTCTTCCCATGCTGGGTTCACTCGGATCTTCCACTCAAGGTACCAGCGCTTAAGATCATCCAATGCACGTTGCATGTAGACGTTCCCAAGCTCTCCACCCATAGAAGATGAGAGGAGAGCCGTATCATCGGCCTAGAGAGACACCTTCACACGCTCGGACCTCCAGAGGTTACTGGTGTAGAGCGCGAATAACTGTGGGATGCCACAGGAAGCTGTGAAAAGTTCTGTTTTCCAGGAGAGACCGGATTTACTGGATCGGTCTCCGAGGCAGGTCGAACGCGTCTGATTTGTGTAGAAGGTCTTCGTGCCAAACACAGTCGAAGGCCTTCGAGATGTCTGAAAGGACAACATGAACTTTTCTATTGTGGTTTAGCTTTTGAATGGTATTCTCGACCAGTCTCAGAGCCTGTAACTTGGTGAAGTGGCCTCTCCTGAATCCGAATTGTTCGTTAGGCAGAACATTTCGGTCTTCAACTTTTTTGTTGAGCCTTTGCAGAACAATTCTTTCAGCCAACTTAGCCGCCGACGGAAGCAGACTAATCGGGCGGTAATTCTGTGGGAACAGCCGGTTCCGACCCTGTTTCGGACACTTCTGGGGAAGTGTCTGAGGGCCAATGACCTGTTTATTGGGTTCCGAAGGTTCTCGACGCAGTTGTCTGGGAGCCGCTTCAATAACCGATCAGTTATTGAATCGGCCCCCGGAGCTTTCTTGGTTTTGCAGCCTTGTTATACTGATTTCCGATAACTAAATTCCTTCAGAGTATCATTTCTCGAACTAGGCTGAAGCTGTCAACAAAAAACAGGTTTATTATCGCACCAACTGCCTGTGAAGGAGGTAATCAACCGCATATCCGAAATATGCCTAATTCCTCGTTTAAGGAAGGCAAATTTTTCATATATAGTCAGTGAGCATACTGACTGAACGAATTGTTCCTTCAGATGATTTGTTCTGGAATATTCTAAAATGACTTGAGATGTTTCCGCCCGTTCCAGACTATTTTTGGACTGTCCAGGATATTTCTAGTTTGTTGTGAGATGTTAATGAGTACTCTGTATGTTCTACACTATTTCATCAGTAATGTACCAGAACATATCAGACTATTGCCGAATACGTAGGAATATTCCAGAATTCTGTGGAATGCTCCGGAGTACTCTTCAAAGATCTGAACTGTTTGTGAAATTTCCAGTAGCCACTCCTTTCAGATAAAAACCGAAAACTCCTACATGAATGGAGGTTCCAAGGCTACCACAACTTCTAACTTCTTCAATTGTCTACAGAGATGCTTCAGTATGTTCCTGAATGTTTCAGATTATTACGAAACAGTTCACTGCATCACAGCATATTTCGAAATGTTCTGAAATGTTGTTGTTGTTTCTTGAATATTCTAGACTATCCGGTATACATTGTATTTTGCAAATACAATGTATACCGGCTCAACGGTAAGATTCCAATTTGGTAATAATACGTATAACTCTGATTCGAAGGTATGAAACGTGAATTTGATCGTCAAAATCTCCCCACATCTTCACAGACTGCCATGAATTGCTCATCGAATGGATCTAATTCAAATTGAGAATATGACATCATTCGGAAATTGAGTTCCTACTCTACGCCTACTGTTTTCCCGATGACTGAACTCGAGAAATTCTTGCCAAGCTAATTAGATATCATAATTCGTTCACCTTTTGATTGGAGACAAGAGACGGAGTTAACAAAATGCGTTCCGTATACACCATTGGATTATCCACGATTTTAATTAGCAGAAATTTTCATTGTGTGACAGGTGAATGCGAAATTACTGGCAAGCATATTGTTGGATATTCGTTATTAATTCTCTTCTGGGCTTTTGAAATTCCAATTGGGAGATCATCTTTCAGAAAGACTAAACAGGATTCGCTTGTTAGTCGAAAGTGAACTGAATAAATGGTGAAGAGGATGATGAATCACGGTAGAATTGATGATGTAATTGAACAGTTTTTTCATTTCACTTCATCCCATAGTTATTCTAGAATCATGAATGAAAATGTTTTGGAAAATATATCGAATACCACAGTCAGTAGCTTTGACAAAATAGCATTATGGCATAACACTGTTTTTTCCACAATTATGGCGACTAAACCATTGCTATGACAATAGTTATTGGAGGACAATTGTTTTTTCCAAAATAAAAATTTTACACTTTTTTTCTTTTTACTTCAAGTGATAAATTCATCAGAGACCATTAGAAAAGAAATCAGTTTCATATATTTCGCACCAGGGCAACTTCTCTCATCAAGTTAACGCATGATATGCAACGATACTCAAACGTAGGTATATGATTTCGAATATTTAGAAAATGCTGTAGGAAAAGCAGATAATAAAAAAGTTAACGTTTTAATGCCTCATGATTTTTTTGGATAGGAAAACTGCTCATCAAGCTACAAACTGAGAAAGTTTATGTAGAAAGAGGAACGAACACTTTAACATACAGAACAAATTTTTATAGTGATGTACTGGAGTTGAATTTCTTGAAAAATAGCAGGACGAAGAACGAAGTAAGATTCTCGCTAAATAAGAAGCCGATTACAGTAATCACTGAAGAAAGAAACAATAACATAATCAAGAAGAATTTATCATCCCTAATCCCGGAACATCGAATACATTTGCCCATTAATAATGCCGCCTCTGATTTAGTTAGTGTAATAGAAAAATAATGAATGAATGACAATGGAACAAAATTCGTCTGCTAACTTTGGCAATTACTGTTATTTTTGTTTTTGATTCAGGCAAATTCAGTGTCGGTTTTTTTCTAGTTTTGAATACACATCTGAATGATGAAATGTTTGTTTGAGTGATGTTGAAGGATAGCAGATTAGCATCACACCACACCTTGATTTTTTCCATACCAGTAGATATTGCATTGTGTAAGTCATTTGAGTTTTTTTTGTTCCACATTATCGTCGTGTCATAAGCAAAAAGAGTGAAATTTTCAGAAATGCTCAAATTTGCAATGTCATTGACATATAATACGAATGAGATGTGTCCTAAAACTGATCTTTGTGGAACACAAAATCTTTATTTTTTTTCTGAAAGTCCTGTTGTTCTCACAATTTTATTCCATCCTGGAAGGTAAGATTCAGATCATTTGATTGTCATTTCTCTGCAGCTGTATTGATGAATTTTTCTTAGCAAGATCTTATGATCAACGTAATCTAGAAATATTACAAAATTCCGCGCCTGCTACATTATCAGAATTAAATTTTGAATAAATATCATAAAGAAATGCGTATTTTTATTGCATATAAAAATACGCATCGTGCGTATTTTTATTGCTTTGAAAACCAAACTGGCTTTCACTTAAGATATTGTGGTGTTGTAGAAGAACCGTATTTTCACAAGTTTTTCAATAACGTTAGCTATAGTTGGAATGAGAGAGATCGGGCGAAGATTCGCATGATCATCTGAATATCCAGCTTTATAAAATGGATGAACAATGGATGTTTTCAGAAAATCAGGAAAAATTTTATTGCAGAAAGAGGTGTTGACTAGAGATACCAATGTTTTGCAGTGCCTTAATTGGAAGATTTGAATAATTTTTATGGAGATTCCATCATAAACAGTTGCATTTTCATTCCTCATATTTCTCAAAGTTTCTACTGATTCTCTAATATATGTATCGTACAAAGTTAGAATATTCTCAATCAGGTATAGGTTTTTCCAAATGTAAAATCAACAAAAAGCAACAGAACCGTAAAATAATCAGTTCAGGGCACTCTTTGGGATATCAAACTACTTTGCTTTCTACTCTTTTAATAATTTGAAAGTTGAAAAAGAAAATCATTGTTTATATCCCTGATTAACCAGTCTGGTCTGCAAGTAACTGCCATGCACGTTTTGAAGAGAATCAGCGAAAATAAGGCTCCATTCCGTTGCATTCTACATGAAAGCACTTCCTCACAAAAGAGCTCGACCCAAAACTTGTCCCTCCGTCATAAATACATACAGATCATCCCAACGCCTTTCAAGGGCTGCTGGATGGAAAGCTCGAACCACCAGCTAATTGTTTCCTTCGTCATTGTGGGCAAAACTTGGAGACTCAACTTTCAGCAACAGGAATATTCCAAAGCCGTGAAATATTGAGTTCGCAGTCGACCGCTGGATTTATGGCAATCGTTTTCGGGATTTGAAAGCGGCCAGAGCTCTCTGATGTGGCTGCGCCTTTGTCCATTCGGTTCTGCTTAACGAACCCTGTCCGACGAGCAGCAATCTAATCCAAAACGGTTCGTCGCCTATATTAGCGCAGGATTGCGGTAGAAAAACTGCTAGTGTTAGTCCAATTGGTTGATGCAGCAATCACGCTCTATTTGGCGAATTAAAACATGGTGACGTCACTTTGCAGAGATCCCAATCAAATCAAGTGAATTTTTTGTATCCAGTAAATAGTTTATGGAACGGTTACACGTGTTTTACTATATGATAGGCGTGTTCATACTATACTACAACAATTTTCAATTGAAGGTAATTCATTAGCAACGTCGCACTTGAAGTGACCAACGGATAATCCTCTTACCAACTCCGCAGAGGCGTAAAAAAATAATATTTTCATTTATAACACATTGGTAATTATACGTAAAAATTGTTATAGTAGGTGGCGCTACCTCGTGTCAATGGTGAAACTAATTACATTTTCTTATTATGCCTAATACAGTACTCCAAAAAAACAGAAGAATTAACAAAATAATCATTATGTTCCTTTTATATAGGAAGAGAATTACAAAGCAAAGAAATGGTTATCTTTGTTGTGCCTATGAAGTTTCAGAATCCATTAACTCGTCCGGAGAGAAATCCCTCGTCACACTCAAAACTATTATTATTTGGTCGAAAACAGTGTCTACCATCCCGTCCAATCTCCACATTTTCTCTTCTTCCTTTATCACATGGGCTACAGCATAAGCCCAATCTTCTTTCCATATCCCTCCATTGTGAATTCTAATAAACGTTGGACATCAGAATTTTTATATGTCAGGTTTTCACGAGCAACGTTACTGTTAATTTGAGCACAGAATGATTCTATAGGGATAATTCTAAAGGTGTGGAGGAAGTCTCAAAATGATGATGTTTTCAGTACGAGCTATTGTATCCACCACATGCTGGCGATATCTCACGAAGCTGTTTGATGAGACTCATAAACTCAACCTTAACCATGTCCTCTGAAAATGGGATCCTTTTTTGTCCAAACCAACTCTGCATGTCTGCTTTTCTGATGGTTATAGTTGGCAGCTGTTCGACTAATCGGCTGTGATAAGAAGCGTTATCCATCACTATAACCTAATTTGGCTCGACTCGTGAAAGAAGGGATTCAAACCACCCTTCAAAGCGTTGGGCGTCCATGTCTTCCTGATGATTCTCCGTTTTTTTGGATGAAAAAATTGGTGCACTATCGTCTAAATAACCACTCTCGCTCCCTATATGGGCGATAATTAGTCGTTGCCCTTTACCCGTTGGTCCGCGTAACCGTCCACAAATACTTGATTATAACAAGTTACAGTAGTAGTAGATCTTGGATAGTGTGTGACTAGCAATAACACACTTTTTTCCAGATAATAAATCTTTTTGTGAGCAGAACGCATTTCTCTAATAGAGCGAAGATATCTCCGTCGCCATGAGACTAAATCTTCTCTTTCTATTAAGACAGATTTATGGGATCGTTTGGCATATATAAATTTTTTTTTTCATGATTTACCCTAACTTCTCTTTGCTCATTTTTGGATTGAAATCATTATCCATTACATTTGTCCTGATGGATTCGAGGGTTGGCGCTTTATTCTCAAAAAAGAAAGAATAAATGGTATAGTGTACAAAATGATTCTGGTACTCATCCAATTCAACTTTTTTTCTGCCACGACAATGTAATTTTGGAGCTTGCACAATCCCAGTTACCTTTTTTCACATACAATGCGTTCAATGGTCGACACGGATATTTCCGTTGAAAATGAACACTGGGCTACTGCTTCCACTGTAAGGAGTGTATTTTTTAAATTACCGTACACTCTACAGACAATATGTTTTTCTTCAAACACATAAACTTCTGCTTTCTTTATACATTACTTGGAGCTGCTACGGCATTCATCCTAATACTATAAAAATAATAAAATTCCATCACATTATTCAGCTATTTGTCAGTTGTTGACTTACCTCAAAAACTTTTTTAAAGTTGATCACTTCATTGTGAGATTTTCGCTAGAAAAGATTAACAAATCCGCAACACATGTTCCGCTGCACAATAGCTTTTTCAAGCGTGTTCACTATCAAAATAAATTCTACCTACATTGTGATTTATTATTCGTTTTGAAATATTACTATCAACCTAGAAACTAATAATATTCTAGGAACTAACTAATGACAGTTATACCTGAGTTTAATGACTAGGTCAACTAATTATCTCACAAAAAAGTGTGAATGTGATGAAAATCTATGATAATGTATTTTGAAAAACAAATATTGGCCAAGTCTATCTAATATTTTAAAGTTGATAAATATAACTATTCAATGAATATAATCAAATATATTTAATAAATACAAAACCAAGTCACCTTCACAAGAAAAAGAACACACTACGCCTATGCCGATAAGGACGTTTGATAATGGAGAAACCGAATGACTAATTATGTCATTTTGAGGACGCAAATATAATAGACCTGCAAAGTGTTGATCAGTTTACCGACGTTTAAAAGTATTTAACGAACTGGTTCACCTATTCGCTCGTACATCCTATCGATATGTAGAAGCTATCTTATTACGGGGGGCAAATTTTATGTAATCATTCATCTTTTCAATTATTTACAATGGCGATGCAAAAGAGATAAAAATGACACCGGTAAGAATTCAGTTCAGACATTTAACATTGTTGCCGTTACCTCAAGTTCAAATTGTATATGAGTTACCTTCATTTGAAAATTGTTATACTATAGCTGAATCATATAGCTGAATCATATCTAATCAGTTATTTTCATAATTTAAAATTTGTGACAAACTAACATACAATAATTTGCAATTTTCACATTAGAAAAATATTCGATGGAAGAAAAATATTTCCTAATATTTGGTCGTTCTGAATTCTTGAATCACACATCATAGTCGAAAATGTTTTGAAGTTCGCAAATGAGAAATCAACCTCCACTATTAACTTCCGCAATTCCTATTCTCTTTAAATTCTTGGAGAGATGATTTTTCCTTTTTGGCCAATATAAAATTTTTGGTCAGAAATCACAAGTGAAATTATTTATACACTCCTGATCTATCCCACACTGAAATTTCGTGTTTATCGATTTTAATAAATCAGTTTGATTGATTATTTGATCTGTGAGTCACCTCTAGGTCTTTCTTTGTTGAAAAACGAGCGATGTCTTTGGTGCGTTCACCAAAGTATGTTGATATCTAATGACGCTCACTATCGTTTTTTGAAGTAGTATAGAGCTGGTAGATAGCCATTAACAATGTTTTTTTGCACTCAATACAAACTTTGTACTGTGCGCCAACAAACTCACACCAGTATGTCACAAACTTTCCTATCTATCTTGGAAGATTGCTCGCATTCAGCCTATTCCCGAAAGGGGTAAAAAATGTTTCTCAAATACCTATAGAACAATTTGCTGTCAGAGATGTCAAAAATCATGGAGAGAGCTGTAAACCAACATATCCTTGAATATTTGGACTTCAACATCTTGAGCGATCATCAATATGGCTTTCGGAAACAAAGATCAACAGGCAACCTTCTATCATATGTCACCCATATTTGGAATAACGCAATCGAGAAACATGGAGAGTCAAAAGCTGTTGCGTTTGATATCCCTAAGGCCTTTGACCTTGTGTGGTATAAGGGTTTTTTAAGCTAAACTTTGCCTGCCGGATAATATTTGTAAATGGCTTTCCAGCTCCCTAAAAAACATTTCCTGCAAGTGACTGTCGATGAATATCTCTCGAATATTCGGGAAAGAAAGCTTTTGGCTTTCTACCAACTTATCTAGATACAAAAAAAAATTAGGTAACCTTTGAAGAAAAAGGAGGGAAGTAATCAATATGAATATGAGTAACTCTATACATGGATGTGTAGATCATGCAAAGAAGTAACTTTCAGACACAAACTGGAAGAAAGTCCTCCTGAAAGAGTTACTTCCTTTCGGCACAAATACTTCTATATGAACACTGAATTATACAGAAGATACTTTTTTTCACTCAGTTTGTATTTCAAACATTCGTTGTGGTATAAAAATCAGATATGATTCACATGAGTTCTACCTAAAATGAGTGGTAAAAGAATGCACCTACATGGAACACTGTCATCATCACTGGTATACATCGATGTTTCGCCTTAAAGCACTTGCCCCAAGGCTCTTCGGTACCAAATTGGATAATATTATAGCAAATACACAATTCATTCATGAATTACGATTTCTCAATGTCACGAAATAAGCTTGATCTGCTTATGTCATCGATGTCATCGTAATGACATTCATTCACCTATTTGATTCAATCCCAGCCAAGAGAAATCTTATTCTTTTATGTAAAGAAGTAACTTTCAGACACGAACTGAAAGAAAGTCCTCCTGAAACAGCTAGTCTCATATAAACATTGAATTACACGAAAGAAAAAAATTATTTCGAAACAAATACTTCTATATGAACAAAAGATACTTTTCTTTACCCAGTT
>WOGP01007846.1:0-14893 GCA_015342065.1 Leptinotarsa undecemlineata
TTTGACTCAACACGGGAAACCTCACCAGGCCCGGACACCGGAAGGATTGACAGATTGAGAGCTCTTTCTTGATTCGGTGGGTGGTGGTGCATGGCCGTTCTTAGTTGGTGGAGCGATTTGTCTGGTTAATTCCGATAACGAACGAGACTCTGGCCTACTAACTAGGCGTTTTCCGACATCCTAAAGGCCCGCCGATGGGGCTTCGGTCTTTATCGTGCGCGGTTTTTACTGTCGGCGTATAAACAATTCTTCTTAGAGGGACAGGCGGCGTCTAGCCGCACGAGATTGAGCAATAACAGGTCTGTGATGCCCTTAGATGTTCTGGGCCGCACGCGCGCTACACTGAAGGAATCAGCGTGTCCTCCCTGGCCGAGCGGCCCGGGTAACCCGTTGAACCTCCTTCGTGCTAGGGATTGGGGCTTGCAATTGTTCCCCATGAACGAGGAATTCCCAGTAAGCGCGAGTCATAAGCTCGCGTTGATTACGTCCCTGCCCTTTGTACACACCGCCCGTCGCTACTACCGATTGAATGATTTAGTGAGGTCTTCGGACTGAGCGCGATGGCGTTTCGGCGTCTTCGATGTTTCGGAAAGATGACCAAACTTGATCATTTAGAGGAAGTAAAAGTCGTAACAAGGTTTCCGTAGGTGAACCTGCGGAAGGATCATTACAGTGATATTGTCTATATACGACATGTCTGATCAAATGTATATATATATATATCGCGAAGCGAGAAAAGAGATAAATATCTCCTTTTTCCTTCTACGACGATAATATATATTCGAACTAATTTGTCGCTTTATGTTTTCGTTTCGATAGAAAAAAGAAAATAAGCGACGGTGGACACGATGGACTACGTTTTCGAATGACGGTGAAATTGACGACGACGACGACGACGACTTTGTGTTGACGACGTCTCATCATCATCAATCATCCTTTCGATTAGTAGTAGTCGGTCTGTCCTCTTCTCGAACTGTACGAATTCGTCTTAGAGGTTTTTCAATTAGGCGTATTTCTCTTTACCGAGAATTATATGACGTTGTGCGTGCGTGTGCTGTGCTGCTGCGTCGTCGTCATCGTTATCGTCGTCGATGATGGTGTTAATGTTGTTCGTCGATCGTGTTGAAGCGTACGCTCTTTTGACGAACGCGAACGCGATATACGACGATACTTTTCGCTGTCGATGATGATGATGACGAGACGAGACGACGATGCTGCCGCCGTCGCCGCCTTCGCCGGGTACCTAGGAGTGTGTGTGTAACTATTAAAAAACCACCGCTCCGTAGGAAATTATGTTATATCGCGGTCGAAACGTAAACGATTTGTTTCGTACGAATTTTTACGTTACCGGATTACAACGACGAGATTTCCGATGGTTGTGAAAGAATTTCGCCCGGCCGTGTCAGTTAGAACGCATGGTAAATAATGTAATACGCGTCCTCTACACGACGAATATAAAAATTGAGTCGTGCGCGATTTCGGTACACGATGCCTCGTCTGAATATGTGTGGTGCCGTACAAATACGAAATCGTCGAGCGCTTCTCTTTTTTTTATTTTTTTTTAACAAGTACATATAAAAATATGCACGTTGTTGTATTGGTATAATCTCAACGCTTGCCGAATAGAGACGTCGAACTCTTGAAATTATTATTTTTTGAGTACGTCTAAATAAAAGATTACCCTGAACGGTGAATCACTTGGCTCGTGGGTCGATGAAGAACGCAGCTAATTGCGCGTCAACTTGTGAACTGCAGGACACATGAACATCGACATTTCGAACGCACATTGCGGTCCTCGGATACTGTTCCTGGACCACTCCTGGCTGAGGGTCGTATCAATTTCAAAGACTGCTCGGTTTTTCAAAATTAATTATTTTGTAAAAACGTCGGAGCGTGTTGGATGATTGACGTGTTGTTTGTCGTCGTCGTCGTCTCTCGAGAGTCGTCGTCTCGTTATTATAACAGTTATCTAAGCGATTTTATCGCCTTCGTGGCGATGACTTGGTAACAAAAATAAATATACGTTGACGACGACAGATGGATGACGACGACGACGAAGACGCGGCATCTTAAATTGCGAAAGCGACGAATCGTTTTTCCTCATCGCAAGATGATAAGAGAAACGTTACGTAGTTTGTACACAACGGAATCGTATCGAGTCTCCGCGCGTTGTTGAGAAAGCGGCTGCTGCCACGGCAATATACAGGTTCACGCTTGTAGTGTGTGTGTATATGCGCTCTCGTTACGCACGATCGTCGTGTCCGAGAATCTTTGATGAATCGAAGACGACGTCTGATCGTGTCGAGCTTGTACGTACACACACACACACATTATTACGGGACGTAGAGAACTTTTTTGTCTGTCTCTAGGTGGTAGTTCTCTCTCGAAATAACGACGACGGACAAGGAGACACGATACGAAAAGTCGTTGCTGTTAAATAAACTGTCAAAAATTATTTTATCGACCTCAGAGCAGGTGAGACTACCCGCTGAATTTAAGCATATTACTAAGCGGAGGAAAAGAAACTAACTAGGATTCCCTCAGTAGCTGCGAGCGAACAGGGATAAGCCCAGCACCGAATCCCGCGGGTTAACCGCCGGGAAATGTGGTGTTAGGGAGGATCCGTTTATCCCGGAGTCGTACGGCGCGTCCAAGTCCTTCTTGAACGGGGCCACAGCCCATAGAGGGTGCCAGGCCCGTAGCGACCGCCGTCAATTTCGGGAGGATCTCTCCTCAGAGTCGGGTTGCTTGAGAGTGCAGCCCTAAGCGGGTGGTAAACTCCATCTAAGGCTAAATATGACCACGAGACCGATAGCGAACAAGTACCGTGAGGGAAAGTTGAAAAGCACTTTGAAGAGAGAGTTCAAGAGTACGTGAAACCGTTCAGGGGTAAACCTGAGAAACCCGAAAGGTCGAAGGAGGAAATTCATCGCGTTTCGATCGTTGGAGTTTAACGAGTTTCGTGACGGACGGCGTTCGCGTCGTTCGCTCAGCTCGTTTTTCGAACCGATATCGAACGCGTGCACTTTTCCTCTTGTAGGACGTTGCGATCCGTTGGGTGTCGGTCTAAGGTCCGGGGTGGAGCCCACGTGAATTTTTCGCGCGTGGACCCTCGGTATCCCGGCCGACTCGCTCGACGGTATAACGATGGCGCGGGGCCGCTACTTTATATAATTAGCGTTCGGCTCGTGGCAAGCGCGTCCGGTGTTTGACGGCGATCGGACCTAGCGCCGATCCTGTCCCCGGGCGACTGTTGGCTACGATGTTCTCGAACAGACCTCGTTGAAACGCCGATCTGCAACGCTATAGCTTTGGGTACTTTCAGGACCCGTCTTGAAACACGGACCAAGGAGTCTAGCATGTGCGCGAGTCATTGGGACATAACTAAACCTAAAGGCGCAATGAAAGTAAAGGTCTACCTTGCGTAGACCGAGGGAAGATGAGCGGTTCGCCCTCAAAGTGGCCGCTTCGTATTCCCGGGGCGTCTCGTTCTCATTGCGAGAAGAGGCGCACCAAGGCGCACGCTGGGACCCGAAAAATGGTGAACTATGCCTGGTCAGGACGAAGTCCTGAGTTTCCCTCAGGATAGCTGGCGCTCGTCGCGGTAAAGCGAATGATTAGAGGTATCTCTAATCATTCGCTCATTCTAATCATTCATCTCAACCTATTCTCAAACTTTAAATGGGTGAGATCTCCGGCTTGCTCGAACTCTTATATGAAGCCATTGTTATAGAATTCAATTATAACACTATTTATCAACATGGGTACAAAGTTGGGTAATGCTTCTCAGTCGCATTGAGAGTTTTTGACAAAACAACGAATCACTGAAAACACCGGGTTTTTATGTATTTTGGTTTTACCCAAGTTACTTCAACATGATATCTAAGCAAATTATAAGAGTTATATATTTTGTTGATTGAGGGGGTATTTTCGCCTTCTATGATTTAAAAATGTAAAAAAGTTTTATGAGATTTAGAAAAGGCTAATCTTCCAGTTCACCATAATAACATTTTAAAAAAAAAAATATCCTATTTATCAGGAACATGTATTTAAATTTGCCAATAATGACATAACTTACTTTGATGAATGAAAATAACTGCTAATGTCTTTCAACTTTTGTTACAGTTTATGAAGGAATAATGAAAATAACATGAGTGCATCATTTCATTTTTAAGCAATACTGCTTCATTAAAATGAGAAAGAAGCAAATCATTTGAGATGTTTTACTGCATGAACTCATTTCTATTTATTTTCATATTTAATATATTCAAATTAACTTATCTTATATTTCATCTTATTATAAAATTTACTTTCAGTGGACCTAATCGTGAAAAATCTTACTGAACCAATTTTTGTAATGCTTCGGACCCCATTCACACCAGTGTATGAGTTAACACCTTTCACTCCTGTATGGTGGGATTCGTCTTCAAATAATGGCTCTGGAGGATGGTCCTCCGAAGGATGTCAGTTCAGGCATCAATTGCATGATCACGTCGTATTTTCTTGCGAAAATGTTGGTTACTATGGTCTTTTGCAAGACGTTACCTATGTTGAGGCTATGAACGTTGGTGGCAAGTTCAAACTGTCGCATCCAGCTATATATGTGGGAACATTTATTTTATTTACGTCATTTTTAATAGTTATTCTTACTTATTTATTGTGTTATGTAAGTATTCAGATGCCCAAAAAAGCCAAGCATTCATTAATTAACATGTGGATAGCTATATCTCTGCTTTGTTTCATGTATGTGTTTGGAATTTATCAGACGGAAGATGTAAAAATTTGTCAAATGGTGGGAATGATACTGCACTATTTTACGTTATGTTCTCTCCTCTGGATGTGTGTTGGTGTAAATTGTATGTACAAACGACTGAGCAAAAATGATATTATTAGTCTCCAAGACGATGACTTGCCATCAGATCGACCGATTCAGAAACCAATACTGGGCCTTTATCTAGTTGGTTGGGGAATTGGATTAATCATCTGTGGTTTGTCAGCTGCTATCAACATGAATGAATATGCCTCATCAACTCATTGCTTCCTGAGATCTGGACCTGCTCTCAGTGCTTTGTACATACCATTTTTCATACTGTTGATTTTTATCTTTGTTTTATTTTTATTAATAAGGTGTGCCATATACAACATCGACACTAATGGGCATTTGAGTGAAGGCACGCAAGCTACTGAACATGTTGACTTAGATTTATTGGAGCCCAACTTTCCAAACATAGATAGTCAAAGCTTCAGAAGTGTATCTACTAAAACTGGTTCCAGCGAGGTTGAAGATCCTGAGCATGCTCCTTCTGCACAGCTGAAAGCCCATTTGATTTTTCTTTTGATTTATATAATGACGTGGCTCAGTTGTGCTTTCGCTACAGTACCGCCTTTCCATATAGTCTCATTTGAAGAAGATTTATTTAGCATCGCTTTTGCTGTTTCAGCAACCACTCTTGGAGCATTTACCTTATTTTTCTATTGCGTGGCACGGAATGATGTACGCACCCAGTGGGTTATTTTTGTGAGGTGGATGAAACGTAAACGAATTTGTTATGTTCGATCCAGAAGCATTTCTGACACCATTCTTAACATTCCTCAAATACAAATTCAGCCTTTACCGTTGCCACCGGTTTGCGAAATTGATAATCATATAATATCAAGATCAACCAGCAGGAGTTCCAGTCATACCAAATCGAATTCTCATGTCAGTAATATTTTGAAAGGTGCTGTGGATTTGAACGGAAGTTTTAGTGACAACCAGACTGGAGCAAAAATAAACAATGTTAACTTGGTCGTACTCCATAGAGCACAATATAGATCCAATACCATTCCTAACATCATAGAAAATCCAACTAACGCCGCTGTAGTATTTTATAACCCTCATCAGAGTACGGTGGCAAGAAAGTTTTTCAAACGACAAAAAAGGAATATGTTGAAAAAAAATAATTTGTCCAAGCCACCAAGGGATATCAACAGTGATACTGCATCAGTGTTTTCAGAACCTAGGTTGAAAGTGAGGAACAGCTCTAACCAAAATATTTTCGGAACTAATTCTAAAGTTAATAATACAAATATTCATGTAGAACATAAACAGAGGATTCAGCAGAAAAATCCTAACATATTCTCAGACAGTGCTGATGAATTTGATTCGGTTGCTAATATACCAGTGGAAAAAATGCTCATTGATGCTGAAAGGTTAGGAAAAAAAGATTTAATCAGACAAAAAATGAAGAAAAAGCATAATATTCCTTGTAAACAAATTTCTGAAAAAGCCGAAAATAACATGAGGTCGATTTCACAGCAGTGTACTCTGGAATACAGTTCTGAAACAATTTCTGATTCTATTTTGGATAAAACCAGTCCAGAAAAGACTTTGTTACCTAACCAGGAGACCTTTCTAACCGAAACAAGTGAGGCTATCCCTTCATTTCGACGCGAGAATAGTCCGTTCAGTATTTTGACAGAAAATGATCCCAATTACTGTCAAATAAACGATTTGAGGTTAGATAGTGTGCGGAGGAACCAATATTTTCCTAAATCTAGCCACGGTGCCTTTGGAATTGAAGGTAATAAAAAACCATCTGAGCTAAGCTCAAGTGCAGTAGAATCTATGAGTGGTAATTCTACCCGTCGAATATATATCAACCCTTCTCACGACTTGAGATTGGGTAGGGCTGATGGTCAAAGTAGAGCTAGTAGTGTATCAGTAAGTGATCTAGATGAACTTTATCAACAGATCAGGAGAGGACCACACCCCAAAAGATCAAAAAACCTTTATAGCTTGTCACGTGCTAGCCCCTGTCTCTCTGATTCTGAGATCAATTCATTTGTGAGTGATGTAAATCAGCTTCGCATTACATCACACAGTCATGATGACTTTGATCATTTTAGTGATGTAGAAACAACAGTATAGCATATGCAAGTTGAATAATTATTTTTTATTTTTGACATGTTAATTCAATATAAATACTCATTACAGTTTTGTATGAACGACATTGATTTTTCAAGTTTTCCTTTAAGATATTTGTAATTTTTTCTTGATGGTTTGATGATCTGACAATGAATCATATTTTGAATTTGGTTTGGGATAAGAATTACCTAATTCTTTGAAAATCAATAATGCCATATTCGGGATTCTAAAAAAAAAAAGATTATTGACCTGAATTTTTTAAACAAAAGATTACATTTCATGTTACTGTTGACTACCAAATAAATAATTTTGATGCTGTTCTTTATGAAATGTTCTTTCAAAGAACATAGTTGGTTCATTGGGGCATCATATAGAAGATGATACAAAATAAATTTTGTTGAGGGTATTTTTAATACAATAATGGCTGATATTTTGTTGATGAGTTTATTAGTATGTATAACCCCACTTTAATTTATCATCAATATGAACACCAATCTATTTTATTTGGTTACTCTTATTCAGTTTTTTTATCAGCAGAAAGAAAATAGAAGTAAAGTCACTGTTTGAAGTTATTTGTTCTGAACATCTGTTCTGGCTATCGGTTGATAACCAAGCGGTTCGGCGTGGACTCACTCGAATTGAGTGGCGTGTTGGTCGGTGGTTCAAGCCCTAGTCTGAACGATCGATCTTCACTTGCTATCGTCCAACCCGTGTTAGGAATCACACTTTAAAAGGTAAGACCTCGTTAATCCTTAGCTCGCACAAGTTTCTACTTCTGAGGGTTGTCGTTCGTAGGGGTACGACAGCTGGTTAACGGAAAAAACAGATTTTTGTTTTCTCATTTGCAAATGAAAGTACTGTATCCTCTTATGTTACAAAATATGAACATAATGTAAACATAGGCAGATGGAGAATCAATTATACACTACAAAACTGATGGAAATTGAATAAAATAACTTAAATACAAGTCAGGGCAGGATTAGGTAATATTTTGGGTCTGAAACACAAACATTCCCGGATTCCTTCTGTTACATATGGCCAAAAAATAAATATGTATAAATTTATTTCACATTCATTACAATAAATTAACATTGTTGAAATGGAGACCGATCTTGAAATAAAAATAGGTTTCAAAAGACATAAGGGGCAGAAGAAAGTCTTTACTATTTGATGAAATTAAAAACGATACCAATTCAAATCATTCTGGATGTCTGTGGCTTGTCCCATCTCACTAGTGTTGTGACAAATAATTACATTATAATGGAGGTACTTGGTGTGACACAGTGACTTGATAGAGCCAAGATAATTTTCCCATGGTATCATCATTAAATAATTCCTGAGCCGCATGAGTCTTGATATTGAGTTGAAATATCCATTAGTTGTATAATGAGTAATTCTCAGTCAGACAAAGTAATTGAAAGATCAGAGTTTATATCATTCTCTAATTTTTTTTAAAAGATCATTTGTAATCCTGCATTCCAATGAATTGAATGGATTCAAAGAATTCTAGATTTATACTCTGGAATAGATCTTACTTACTAATCCCAGTAACTACAGTAACTTACTAATTGTTGAAGTTCATGTTAGGAACAGTGGTAAGATGTTTATCGAAAATAACTTCTAAATCACCAACTGCTAATCTGTGATTTAGACAACTTGAATAACAATAGAATAACCACTCTAAAGCCTTAGCTGTTACCCTCCTATGAACGACAACTCTCAACAGTCGAAACTTGTGCGAGTTTAGGGCTAACGAGGTGGTACTTTTTAACATGTGATTCCTAAGACGACTTCTGGGTTCTGCCATAAGTGTACATATAAATTAACTTCATTCAAAGACTGGAAACTACTATTGTTGCATAACTTGGACTAAACTGATGCATCAACTCTTTTGCAAAACCTTTTATTACATGAGTTAAGTTTTGGAGTTGTTTGTAATTTCTTTTCTTCCTTGATCTCGACTAGTTTCTCCATAGTTCTTCTTCTTTGGAAAACCACTCCATGATGGTAGCAATAGGTTGAATTCAGTTTTATATCACTTAGCGTGTTTTAATTCACTAATACAATTTTAGATGAAGTATAGCAGTTTTGTATTGTCATTAATGGTATTTGGTAATTGTTTTTTTGTTGTTATCTGTCAATATACTGTATTTACATTCAAAGTCATTTCAACTTATACAACATACATAATGTAAAATGAATTGTAAAAAAGTAATGAAATATGAAGTAACAGGTTCAACTACTATTCAGGCATATTTAATAATAGAACCCAAGGAATAACTTTTTTAAGTTCAAAATGTCGGAAATAATATTCTTATCACGAATTAATTGATCATCAAACCAACCCCAATTGTAATTATTTGAGAAGATTAATTGATACTAGCTGATTCAAAATTATTGTAAAAATGATTTAGATTACATATGATATAGCCCTAAATCATCAGGCTAGCAGAAGAATTGATAATCATTAAAGTGATGTAAACTTGAGCGTTATTTGGTTTTGAAGTACAATTTCAGCTCAGTGTTTACTTTAAGAACTAATTGCAAGATGACTGAAAATATAATTTATTTTATTACAGAGAAATATATATGTTGAACGATTTTTATTGGTCAGTACACATAAGGAATTGAATGAAGTGTGTAAAGTGTTATTATTATCTCTAGGAAATTGACAAAACCTTTGTAGAAATGCACAAATGACGGGGATATACACTTGTGAAATCACATTTCATTTCTGTGTAACTTTGAAAGGTAAGATTTATAAAACCTATAAAATCTGTTTTTTGTTGTGCAAATTATCAACAGCTTGTTGATAACTGAAAACGACAACGCTGAGAGTCACTCAGTATGCAGATTTGTAATTGTATTATACATGTTCATAAGCATAGATTTACTGTGTGATCATTGATATTAATTTATTTACATTTGTATAAATGGTTATTTTATGGTTTATTTAATTTACCAACAAAAATTGTGAGATCAAACATTTAATTGATTATTAAAAAAGTATTATTCTGATTTTCCTATTGTATATTATTTTCGTGTAGTAGAAAAATTTTAGTTCCTGAAGTATTATATCGATTTCTAGTATCTAATGGCGATTGATATTTGAAAATACTCGAAAAAAAAAGAAGGCTTCCTAACTATATTCTGTGAATATGTGAATCTTTACTCCAAGCAATCTTCTGTGTTCTCAAATATTTGTTGAATATTAGTCAACATCATTCTAGTATTTTCTCTCTCTTTATTGTATTATTTATGTAACATGTAAGCTATTTTGCTCCCTGAAAGCATTTTATTTAGATGCCTCAATTTGCCTGGTGGATACAGTGTTTAAAGAGGATACAAAATAATGTGTATAAATGAATTGAATTTCATTTGGATTTCAATTGAACATACAATGTGTTACATCGAGTATCAGTTAGAAGATTGTGATGAAGGAGTGAAGTTATCATAAAATATTTTGAATAAAAGTTTTACAAAACAATGTATTGGACTTTCTGAATTCTTTTCTAATATACTGGGTATCCAGTAAAAGCATGATGTATCGATATTAGATTTTTTTAAATGGAATGAGATATAAGATCTGGCGGATTCTGCCAAAAGAGTTCTTTTAAAAAATATAAGATTGTACGGGTATACACCGAGCGGTTCAAAAGTTATTCCAAAAATATTGCCTAAAAATTAAATATTCAAACGTCCCCATTTTAACGAAATTTCATCATCAAATTTTAATTTGACCAACAACTTTCTTGATACTGGAAGAATCAAAACCTGAAAACAATTTTTTCGTCCGAATGGATACTTTATATTTAATTTTTCATTTGTTTCCTCAGTGAACAAAATGTTTCTAAAAATATGGGTTGAACGAGTATATACTTAGCAGTTCAAGTAAGTTCTACCATGGAAACAGGCAAAACAAAGTTAATCTTCTCAGAAGGAGATTTGGAACAATTATGTTTTTTTAAGGAAGCATCAAGTTATTTGATAGATTCCATGTTGTGATTCTATAGAAAACTAAGTCTGAAAATTTATTTCTCAAATTAGAACTCAATATTGAAAATAATATATTTTTTGAAACTATATTTATTATAACTTGTAAATCACCAGATATATAACTATATAACCCGATATTTTTAAAAAAGGCTTTTCAAGATGAAATCACATCTCAAATAAAAAAGTTGGTGGAAAAAGATATGGATAAAATTATTATTAAATAATGAAATAACTGCATGGAAAGCAATATATGTCATTCCATTTAAAAAATTATAACTTTGATAGGTTACACTTTCACTGGAGAGAATATTTTAGAAAACATGTATTTATATCTAAAACTTATGTAAGAAATATTATTCATAACCTCTTCTTTCTATCACACTTCTAATGGAAGCTCTGTGAAACTCTCACTATATTATGTATAAGTGAGAGGTTTCATGGAGCCTTTTCTAGAAGTATACTCTTTTATAGTTGAGGGATAGAAATTTAAAGACCTCTATTTGTGCTTTATTAAAAATTAAAACCGGATTCATTAATTAAAACAATTTTCTGCAAAATTTTACTATTGATCAGTAGACATTTTCCAGTCTCTATTTTATAGTAGGTTTGCCATTGGTTTAATTTTTTGTAAGATAAGTAATTTAAACAAAAGATGTTTCTGATATGTTTTATGTTCTCTTTCATTCATTATTTCTTATTGTGAGAAATATTTCAAACAAACGAATAAAGAATTTGTATTTCGTGTATGAAAAATCATATGCTTACTGCTGCCTTAATATTTGTAATTGTATATAAGTGTAAATTTTATTCATTGGACTTTTGATGTATCTAACGATACAAAATCAAAAGATGTGTACAATTTTAAAGACTGTTGATTGTGTAGTGATTTTAGATAAATTAATAATTGTAATGAATATATATTCAAAAGTGTAATCAATATAAAAATATATGTGTAAAAACATTTTCAATTTCGTTTTTTTCAAACGAGTTTATCTGATAACCAGCTGTTGTCTACATACAATTGACAATCTTCAGAAGTCGAAACTTGTGCAAGAATCATCAAGATCTTAGAATTTTTTCAGTACTAATAATTTTACCAAGGCATTAATTCAAAATAGCCAATAAACGAAATATATTCGAATATATAGAATATATAGGTTCGAATATAACATTATATTGATAATTCATAATGTGTTTCATCTAAGTATCAAATATTTTATTCAAGACTTAGATCATGTACGGGATTACATAGAAGAGAAATATAAAGGTTTGGGCCATAGTTTTATTACCTCTGAAAGATTATCAAGAGGACGTTTCACTGTAGTTTCGATGAATGGTAAGGTACGTATTTCAACTGGGTTTTCAGAAAATCGTAGCTATCTATAAACATTTTCTCAAACCGAGTGTTCAAATCTGTCATGTCATTGGCGAATACTACATTGCTATTGAACGAAAGTAATGCTTTGAGAAGGAAATCGGAGTTTTTATAAAAGGTGACACACCCAAAGAAGGTACTCGTGCTAGGACGCGCACATTGAAAGGAAATACCTCTAAAGCAAATGGAACTTCAAACGTTCAAGTAAGCCCACTGACTAATGGGAAATACCTCGTTAACCCTTAGCTCGCACTAGTTTACACTTCTGAGAGTTGTCCTTTGTAGGATGGTGACAGCTGGTTACCGAAAAATTAGATTTGAACCATTTTTTTACAAGTTGATGAAAAACTGCATGCTATTTTCAAGATTCACATACCGCATTTGTGATAAAACGAAACGTTTGGAGACCTAGGTTGCAACTGATGTTCGTGTCTCCATTCAGGCGGATGGATCCTTTCTGTATGAAATTAAGCAGCTTCAGGGTATGCTTGAGGGCGGAGCTGCATAAATGAGAATACTATGATCTGAGTTTTATAAAGCATCAAAATTTACTGAGGTGTGTACAGTTTTCTGGTTCTGAACAGTGTTCCAAGCTTTTGAGAAGCGGCTTTTGCATTTCCAGCGACATGATTATGCCGAGAAATATTGGAATCCAACTTAATCCCCGACAAACTTATCGAAACCGAAAGGGAATTATCGGTCCTGACATTATTATATCCGATGCCTGGGTTTTCGTGGCATTGAATCGAACCCGGTTACTTTCAACCCAATTCGAAGTCACCTCTAGATCCTCATCAAGATATGCAACCTCCTGCTATTGGTGAAGATATGGAATCCAAATGGAATGACGAGAAAAGTGTGCTATCGTCAGCAAGGCAATATATTAGATTCTTGGTTTTTTCAAATAAATCGCTGATACACAATAAAAGGGGAATTGGAGACAAAAACGGATCCCTAGGAAAAGCCAGCGTTCATGGTAAAAGTATTCAAGACATATCCATCGACGGCCACTTGCAGGGAACATTCTTTCAGGAAGCTAGAGAGCCACACACAAAAATGATCCGACAAGACGTAGCATCAAAGTTTGACCAGTAAACCCTCATGCCATATACGGTTAAAGGCCTCAGAAATATCAAGCGCAAAAGCTTTTGACTCTCCATGTATCTCGATTGCGTTATTTCCTAATTTCTTTCCAAAGAAGGTTCCCTGTTGATATTTGTTTCCAAAAGCCATATTGATGATCGCTCAAGATGTTAAAGCCTTCTAAATATTTAAGGATATGGTGGTTTACAGCTTTTTCCATGATTTTTGACGTCACTGATGTTATTTGGAAGATTTTTCTTGCCCTTTTTGGGAATAGGCTGAACGCGAGCATCTTCCAACAAGAAGGAAAAACCACGTCCTTGTATGACAGTAAAAAGGCTGTGAAATACTGGTGCGAGTTTATTGGTGCACTTTATAAATACGGTGACGGGTATTTCATCAGGACCAGGCGCTTTGTTGATATTAGCCTGTTTAAATATTCGCCTGACTAGACATTATCGAAAAGTAATTTCTGGCATTGTGAATTCTAGTTTGGGAATAGTTGGTGGTGCCTTTCCCAGAAAATCGACTGTGGAGTGGGCCGCAAATTGTTCAGCTAGTGGATTTATTCTTTCTATGGCTGTTATTGCAATTGAACCATCCATGTTAGTGGTGGAAATGTGAATTTTGTAAAGTTTTGAATAACAGCTTTAGCTACCGACTAGAAGGATCTAGACCCGTTGGGATTGGCAAGCAGTTTATCTCTAATTCTCTGATTGTGAAGTGCTCTGCTTTCATTTATTCTAAGTATGCAGCCGTTGCCAGCATTAACAAACCTAGTTCGGTTTTCGGCACTGCCGGTAGGCGAGTCTTTTGGAGGCGACAGCTTGCTGGAAATTATGTTGAACCAAGGTTTGTCATTAGGAGTTCGTTTCATTGAAAAAGGAATATATCCATCTATGGATGACAGAATAACTTCCGTGACTTCAAAAGCACACACGTTGATGGATCATTAGATCTGTAACAAACATCTAGCCAGAAGAAATTTCGGAAATGGTCTTGAAGATCCTCCCACTCAGCAGATCTGTAATGCCAAACTTTGCGCGGCTTAGATTGTTCCCTAACATTTCACGGTAATACACTCAACACTGAAATTAGTTTGTGGACAGAAGATCCCAATGGAGACCTTACGGTGACTGTATGAACTTCTGGATTGGTTGCTAGGTATAGAGCCAGAAGACTAGCATATTCTTCATTACGGTCAGGAATCCTGACTGGCTCATTTATAATCGGAGTAGGTCCGCTGCTGTCCGGAAAAGTGCGTTAGGGAGGCCCTGCACCTTGTGTCACGAACCTGAATACCCATCACGCGACTGCGGTAGTTCAGGTCCAAAGTGAGTGGGTCTATTCGATCCTCCACCGCAACCCGCAAGGGTTTATTGTGGCTCACACCTATTCACACTCGGCCAAACAAACCCAGCTTCTTAACGAAGCCGTTAGTTTATATGATGAGTGGTATTTCAGGTCAGATGGAAAGAGTACGGCTCTGCCGAACTCTAAAGACCTGATTCGGTCCCCAGCGGGGCAGGCAC
>WOGP01007847.1:0-11521 GCA_015342065.1 Leptinotarsa undecemlineata
ATTTTTGCATGCGTCCTTATGTAGTAATCAGTAAACCCAACAATTTTATTTCAACAAGCTATATAATATGCTATTTGGTATAGGTCGGTCATCGTTATTCATAATGTTATTGTGTTTACTTATTTCTACACCCTCATAGGCATCTAGTTGTCTGTTGTTGTTAACTTGTCTAACTAATTTTAGTGAACTGAAGTCTATGGAATGGTTTTGTTGATGGGCGACTGCTGATTTTTCAGGTCTTCCGTGTGCTATGTGTTCCTTATATCTTACTTTAATAGATCTTTTTGTCTGTTCATAATATTTTGCATCGCCGTCCTTACATTCAATTTCGTAAATTTCAGACTTTTCCGAATTCTTGACTTTGTCGTTTCGACTTCCCAAAAGGCTTTGTAGTGTATGACTTTCAAAAACCACCTTCATACCTAGTTCTTCGAAAATCTTTCCAAATTTCTTCGTATACTGGTGGTATGAAACTGAGATGTATTTATCTGTATTTTTGTCCTTTCTGAAAGTCGAGATTTCGTTCATTCTCAACCTAAACTTCTTCTTTATTATGTCATCTACAATACCCCTCGAGAAACCGTTAGTGGCTGCTATTTCCTATATTGTGCGTCTTTCTTCTGTGAACCTATCATGTCTTAGAAAGAAAGTCAAAAGACGATGCACTAAAAAATTCAACCAAGCCTGTTTGTGCTGTCCACAGTGATGTGAACTGTCAGGGATATACCTGTAAGTGCTTGTTTCTTTTCTAAATATATCGTATTCTAGCCCATATTGGCTCCTCATTATCAGAACGTCAAGAAATGGTAGTTGTCTCTTATTCTTTAACGCATACTTGAATTTTATTGATGGACATCTATTATTTAAAAAGGAAACAAAGTTCTCAATATTCGATTTTTTGGTATCGAATATCGCGAAAATGTCATCCGCATACCTTAGCCAAATCCTAGGAAATTACTTCGACTTTTCTTTGGTTTCCATTCCGAATCTGCTCATGAACAGGCCTGCCAGGCATGGCTGTTCCTTCCTGTTGTCCATAAAAGCAAACTTCTACCTGGAACGGATTTTGTTTCATACACAAATTAGTAAGAGAAACGAATTAATCGATTTTGTTATTATTGAAATTACTTTTCTCTAGTAATTCCCTGAGCTATTGCAAGTTCTGTGGAATTGGGACGCTAAGAAATAAGGAACTAACATCAAAGGAAACTAGAATCTCACCTCCTTGCAGAACTATGTTTTTTGTATGTTATATGAACTCTAAAGAGTTTTTTATACTAAAACCTGGTTCCGCAATAGACAAGGTTTTAAATTCTTCAGTGAGCCACTTTGCTATTTGGTAGGTAGGAGCTTCAATAGCAGTCACGATAGGGCGCATTACTTTTCCCGGTTCCCGTTCCCCAAAAATCCATAAACGCCCTATCGTGTCAGCTATTGGAGCTCCTACCTACCAAATAGCAAAGTGGTTCACTGAGGAATTTGGGACCTTGTCTATTGCGGAACGGAATAAACTCATTAAGACTGAATATATCTGACCAAAAATCAAACAAGATATTCGGACATGGATTCAATATTACATCGTTTGTGAAAATCCTGAGATTATCAGGTTTAGTTCTGTTGAAATTCATGAAATTTGAGAATCCATATATTGTAGTACCGTTGCCTCTATCAAATGGTTTTCTTACTGTTTAACATGTACAGACTGATATTCTAGATGGGTAAAAGTATTTCCAATGATATACACGTGTGCAGAAAAAGTCGCAAGAACATTCTATGATAGTTGGATTACAAGATTTGAAGTACCTTATAAAATCACTTCTACACTGTACTGAATTGCACTGAAATGTTTCACGGAAGTTGGTCAACTGACTCATCGAGTATATTGTTAGATATAGGTTAGGTCCAAAGTGAGTGGGTCTATTCGATCTTCCACCGCAACCTGCAAGAGTTTATTGTGGCTCAAACCTATTCACACTCGTCCAAATAAACTCATCTTCTTAACGAGGCCGATAAGTTTGTATGGTGAGTGGTTTTTCAGGTCAGATGATAAGAGTACGGCGCTACCAAACTCTAAATACCTGATTCTGCCTCCCAGCGGGGTAGGCACAACGTATATGCTCTGTTAATGAGGTAGTCGGATAGTCAAGTTGCAAGATTCCCACCTTGATACCCACGACAACCTTCGCATATGAGGGTTTTTTATATCAGCTACACCTAACGATGTCTTTGATTTAGCCTTGCAGGGTTTTTTTGCCTCTGGTTTTAGTGAATCATCACTTGTGCGCAGTCCTTCGCTAAGCTGCTCATATGGGGTTTGTTCCTCCACCTGAAACAGATTCTGCATAAGCCGCTCAAGAATTTGGTTCAAGGCGGTTTTATGAGGTACCCCGCTCTTGAGGAGATGACTCAGCCGTTTCCTGGATGACCACCAAACCTTTTTTAAGGTTCAGTTGTTGTTTCAGGAGTTGGGAAGTTGAGAAGCTCTCGCTCTTGAACTAAATTTACAGGGAGGTCAACTGGAGTCGTAAACTGGATATAACACTGTTAGGTGTCAGAACTGTTCCAAAAGAAAATTCAGAGAATTCTAGAGGATGTTTGCCAAAAATGTAAAAAATCAAATTTCAATGACGAAGAATTCTTGACAAAAGAAACAGAATGGGAGAAACAAGAACAATTACAGGTTCTGATCACAGTCAGGAAAAATTCTCCATCCACAGAATACTACACTTTGCTAACCATGAAATACTAGAAAAATTAATCCAATCCAGAATTTTAAAGTCTCCTGCAGAATACGTTATCATAATCAAAACGGTGTCATGGAAGGAAAATCGACGCAAAATGTAATCGTGAACCTAACTTCAAAAATATAAACCCACATCTTAAGGAGGCTTCCGATAAGGACAGCCACACGGACTTATTAGAAACCCTGGAAAATATCAGATTTGAAAGAATTGCCCACAAAATCTTGAGAAGCTCTTTGGAAGATAGAGAACAAAGCATTATTAATTCATTCGCAGATGATACCGTTATATTTTTCAACGACAGTAACTGGTCCAGTCTTAAAAAAATATTGAATCATTTCCCCTAGTAATGGATTTCCTGAATTATAGATTACTTACCATCAATGTCAAAAAAAATATTTATGTACCCTTCACAAGCTACGAATCAAACTTGCCTTAGTTAACGGAAATCGAGGTCAAATATGAAGATGAGGCGATGCTTATCATATCAGATGAGAAAGTTGAGATTCTAGGGATACGTCTGGATTATTACTGAAATGAAATATTCAATTCAATAATGTCATGAAAAATCGAGATATTTCAAATAAATTGTTTATATTGAACGTAAACATGGATCATTTAAAGAGAGACCACACAGAAATGGATCTTGAAGATGATCTCTAGAAATTGTTAAAGATATCCCAGTGACCAGTTTTTCAAAGATGCTCAAGTATTAAATATTCACCAGTTGTTTAACTTCCATTTGGCATCATACCAATAAAGAAATGCATATAATTTGTGAATAAAATTATTCTACTAGATACAGTATGCTGAAAATGATTGGACAGAGGTACCTTATACCAACGATTTATACGACGAAAATGATTAATGATTGCGAAATAAAATTCATAGACTCAAAAAATAACTAGCACCAAAACATGATATGATTCACTTAGGATACAATTCACATGTAATATTGTTATTCTTCATTCAACCATTTTGAAACATTTTCACGTATATTAATATATTAATTTATTTATTAATTTTCATATTACAGGTAGCAGAATCTATCCAATGATTTCGAACCGATAACAAGCAACTGAAACTACATGATTTCGTTGGTCTCTTTAATATTTTGAAACATCGATCAATGAATAATAAAAAAAACTATATTAACTATCATTGTGTTCTATATGTTTTTCTTCGCTTGAATGAATTCATTATTACTATTATTATCAGATGAGAAACGAATGAAAAATAATCTAATATAATCTACACCGCTCATATCACACTAGTAACACTAGTACAATAAATCTTTTGTTTCACCTCTATGACCACTGAAAATTTCGAGACTGTTGCATATCAGCTATCAATTTTGTAACATTGCGAAAGCCAATAAAGCACATTATAGAAATAGGTCAATTACTAACCAACGTAACACCGAACGTATGTATTTTCTACTTCACAAATAATAAATCAACTTTTTTCTTTGAAATGCTATTTTCCCAATGTCGCTGAGTTGTTATTTATGGGGTAAAGATAATTCATTTTATTCAAAGCTGACGTTGAAAAAATATTCAAAATAACAAGGAATGGTTGCATTTGAAATCATAAATCATTCCACACAACATCGTAATTGATTCCATCGACGGAGGAAGCAAGTATGATTTAGTGATAGTGTTATCTTCGTTTATAGTGTTCGATGAACTGAAAAGAATAGAAAAGAGTAAGTGAAATATTTAGGTGGGTAGAATATTTCTTATGAAGTATCACAAGTTTTTTTAATAGGTCGCTGGTTCGTAGAAGATTATTTGGGGGCATTGCTACAGGTAGTAGCATTGAGATACACCGTAATGTGAAAAAGGCGTATTTTATGAAAAAAAAGTAAAGGGTCGCCAACGGAATATGGGACGGTAATATGCGGGAAAAAATCTGAATTTCAGCTCCCAATTAGTTGGGACTGTAATAAAAGAGTTGATTTTAGATCCTCTATTTTATTATTAATTATATTAATCGACTTATTGAGAGCAGATAATTGAGCTATTATCGAATTGAATGTTGGGTGTCGAGATCTAGTGAGTCATTGTGTGAAATAAGACTGTCTTAAAATCACCACATGAATAACCAAAGCTTTGCATTCCTCTATTTCATTCAGCAAGCTCGGAAAGTACCACTTGAATGTTTCGACAAATGTTGTGAGTAATGTGGAAAAACAATGTTTATTTTTTTCAAATGTACAGATTGGGTCAAATTGGGCAAATTCAAAAGAAAACTCTTGTTTTCAAACTAGATAGGTGAAAGCTGATGGCTGTGCCTGAGAATCAAAATTAATGGCAAACTTAATAGTGAAAACCGCATATCGATATCTATCTTCGTTTCTGAGTTACAGCATGTTTTTAAAAAATCTGCTCTAACTTTTTTCTGTAAAAAATTGCTTGTTTCTATGAACATTTTCATAACACGTTTTACGAAGAATTCAATGGTGTAAAATACTTTTTCTTTCAAATAAGATATCAATAGTTATGATGGAAAACTATTTTTTAATGAGACACCATGTATATTCCTGCATATTTCAATAGAGCTTTAAATAACCCTTTGAGAAATGTAGAACATTTGATGTTTTGCTTAAGTCATCTTTGAAATATAGAGCTTTTAGGTTTTTTCATGTAGACTTTGAAACGCACACTTTGATCAAGTAGACTTTAGACGATACGGTGATAAAACGTAATATGCAAATCTTGATTCAAGCAGGGAAGACGCTCTTCAATTAGTGGTTTTTATTCTATTTTCAAACACATTCGCAGTGAAGTATGAGAAATATAGGAAATGGGATATGATAGTCTGTTTTATACAAACCAGGGAAAATGCAGGAACAGCAAGCAATTTGTATCACGAGAGGTATCCAGAGAGGAGACAAAGTTTCATAGATATTTTCGCAAGATTGCGATACAACCTAATTGACGGTGGTAAGTTTGAAATAAAAGGACCAAAATTATATGAATTAAATAGGGATATTGAGTTGGAAAAAATAGTCGTTTCAGGAGCTGTTGAAAATATGCTCAAAACGTTAACGCGGAATTTGAAAAACGTTAGAAGGATTTTGAAGAAACACAAATTCTATATAGCCATACAGAACCAAAAGAGTTCATCAACTCAGACCAGGACATTTTGAACTCCGCTTGGCTTTTTGTCAGTGGTTCCTCGAGAATTGTAACCAAATGCGAGATTTTTCGTTGAATTTTATTTGGACAGACGAAGGTCATGTCAGCAGTGCCGATATTTTTAACCACTACAATTCTTTTACTCGTGCACAACAAAATCCCCATTCTATTGTGGACCAGAAAAGTTTAGGAAGTTTTGCATTTAGTGTGTGTGCAGGTGTGTTCAGGGGTAGAATTATTGACTGGTTTATTTATAGTGGCACTCCCACATCTCGAAGGTTTTTAGAAATTTTGAGCAATTGCCACCCACTTATGGAGCTCAGAAAGTTCGGGGCTTCGCCTCACAACACTGCAAATGTCACCAAATTATGACTGCAAATTCTGGTTATAATGGTAATGGTAATGGTGATGCGTTGTTTTGCTTCTTCCACTTCGGTGGAACTAATTAATTCAGCAGAAGAGGTGTCACATGTGTGTAGAAGAAGCTAGTAAACATTTCAAACACCTTCTTTGGAAAAATATTTTTCATTGTTTTTGATCATTGTTATTGTTGTTGAAGTTTCATACATTAGTAATAAATACTGTATAAATTGTTATCAGTTTTATCAAGACAATTCTGTAAAAAGCTGTCTCAACATTTTATAGCTACTACCGAGCAATGTCTTTCTGTTTTATCGCCACGTCGTCTAAAGCCTACTTGATCAAAAACATGCTTTACAAACTCCATATGAAAAAAAGTAAAAGTTCTTTGATGTATTTCAAATGTGACTGTAACAAATATCAAATGTGCTACATTTTTGGAAAGGTACTTTTGGGCTCTATTGAAATATGCATCAATAGCTATTGATATCGCATTAGAAAAAATAAGTTTTTTACACCATTGAAATCTACATAAAAAGTGATGTGGAAATGTTTTTATGGAAACAATAAATTTTTGACAAGGAAAAAGTTACAGCAACTTTTCAAAAATGAACATTTTCGAAAGTCAGCGACGATATGCGATATGCGGAGAATTTAACGTTTCCCATGATCAGTTCACTGACAACATCGCAAAATTACATGCGACGATCAAAGCCGTTTAAGAGGTTATGTGTTGCTACCGGAAAATGACTCATCTTCGTCTATCATATGAATCTCTCTTGCACGGTCTTGATGATTCGCCATCAAGAAGTCAAACAACCTTTTTTGATCAAATTAACTAATGCCCACTCCTGAACCAGAGACGAAAAAGCTCTCCTTACTAAATCTAATGTATCGTTAGGTATAGGTGATATACCTATATTATATATCCCCTATATGGAAGGTTGCTGTGCTCATAGAAGTAGGAAACTTGGACCTTGAATTTTCGACAATCTCAATATCGATCAGTCTGAGAGGATCAGGAGTGTCTCCTGGCCGAGAGTTAGAACGTTGCAGCCATGAGAGACCTACTCTGGAGACCTGCTTCCCAAATCACCTATTTGTGTTGCTTACCTAGCTGTCAAAGGTAGTCGCAGACGGACGGTCGAGCAGACACCAGATTTATAAAATCTAATATGGTCTGTCAACCTTAGATTGGATTATTCTTCACGAAAAAAATCAGGCTCCGTCAGCAGAGCAATGACGTATAGAATCGGCAGATCCATGGATATCAATGACAAACGAGGTGGTCTGTTGCAAAGCTGAGCTTCGAAATCGACTACCCAACGAGATTTGTCCTATATTTTTCACTGCAGCTTTTACTGAAAGACAGCTAAATAGAACCAGAGTCCAAACATTCGTGGTCCAACACACTACACCCCTGTTTCGGCCCGCCATCAGTCTCATCCGTGATTCTGGGCTGAACCACGAATGGAATAGTATACTCAGCTGTCTTTGAAGAGCAAGCGTGCAAAATTAGAAACGATGATATCTCTCGTCTCGAAATCGTCATTTATGGGATCTAAAGACTAAATCCTATCAGTTTTCAGAGCCAGGCATTGACTTCGACTTCTGAATGAAATTCGTCCCTTTCCTTTCACTGAAAAGCTACCAGATGAAACCAGTGTTTTTAAACGAAGGCTTCATCGCCTCTACAGACAGTTTGTATCCATTGTATGATGGCGCTACCCAAACGGCGAACAAGCTGATCGGAATAAATTTATGTTGAACTTATCTTTATTCTTTTACGATTTTTCGTGTTTTGAGTTATTCAATTGTGAATGTGTGGAAGTATTGTTTCATAGTGAGTTTATTATAGACATGTGAAACTGACGAATAGAATAAATAAATTACTTTCACTCACGGGAGCACAAGAAACAACAACAATATATGAAAACAGCTACGGAACTTTGTTTTCGTATTACTATCTGGCTTAGTTTCAATATGTGGGGTAAATGTCGTATCCACTTTTCAATAGTAGTAGCAATAATGAATCTCCTCACCTCTATGAGATCGATAGAAAGCTCGAAACACGAATATAGAAGATTAATAAAATTTCCAATTGAGGCAAAGATAAGCTTTGATATCTACAGCATCGTTTCCTGACTGTCTTTTGCACATGGACAATAATATAATACCAAACAAGTTCTAGAAACTTTGAATTCATGAAACAGTTTTTTATGCTTCAAATCTATCGTGGATATATTTCATAAAAATTATTCAGTTAACATATATTTCATAGGTTGGTCCTAACGATTCATGATCGTGTTGTTGAATTTGACTAGTGTTTTTTGATTTGAGTTTTGTTTTTGGCGACTTTTTTCCCCCTCTAAGAATAATCGGCTCACCGACATCACTGCAAATTACAGAAATTTTGATAAGAAGTGGAAATGTATGTTCGAGCAAAGAAGATTTGAATTTTCAACTTCAGACTGAAAATCTAAAATGACATCATTTCGTAGTTTCAAGATCATTTTTAAAGTCTTGGCGAAAGTGCAAGCGCACATATGAAAATAATGGTATCTAATAGGTTACTGAAACTATCTTCGGGACGTAATGAGGTGGGGATTTCTGTGCTACAGTTTTTTCAATAATGCCAATTCGGTTGGTGAAATGTGCGTCGAAAAGATGGAGTTCCATTCTATTAATTATGAAATGAAGTTGAATTTGATTATTGTCAGTTCAGTCAATTATTGGTAAACGCATGAGGAAATACGTAATATTTGGTGTCAGAAGTGGAATAATTCGCTGAAAATTTAGTGTTTTATGGTGAAAACGAGGAGTGTTGATTACGACGAGATAAAAGAACTTAGGAAAATGTTCGAAGCTTTGCAAGCGGGCCTGGCGAAAGAACGAAAATACTGAAATGAAGAAGATGATTGACGGAGTGAAGAGGAAAAATTACGCATAAATGAAGATCGTGAATTACTACTAGGTATTGAGGTACAGGTAAATATTCAGGAAGAACTTGGAAAAGTATTTCAGGAAACAGAGAAGGGATTAAAAAAGTAGTCGATGAGAAGCTTGAAGGGGTTGAAAGGAAATTTGACGAGAAGTTATTGTAAAATGAAAATTTTTTTTCATATGAATATAATCTCCAGCGATTATCGCTAATCGCTACTTTCACAACTATTTTGGAATCAATTTTCAAATCAAGTATTGCCTTCCACTACATTCTACGGAACTTACAGTGAGACAAGTATCCTTTTCTTGCGAAATAAATAGATAAAAACAGATAGGGCTAGCGACCGGCCCGGCCTCGCGCGAGTTCAATGCTGATACTAAATATACATATAAACGCCTGAGATCACTGTTATTTACAGGCGCTCGCCTACGACACCGCATAGAAGTAAACACAAGTATGAAAACTGTAATTTATACTGAAGTTTTGATCAACAACAATCAATCTAATAATATAAAAAACACTTCAGAAAAACGATTCAAAGCAAAACGAAGCAAACATTTGCTAAACTAGCTTTTTTTCTCTCTCATCAAATACTGCTTCAATCTATTTAGTACCTATATTTATTTGTATTTTTCAATTGATCAAGATCCTTACTATAAACACTGAATGTTGCTTGGGGCCAATAACGATTATTGTTATTTATATTTATATATTCTCTAGATGCATACAGTGGAGGACATTCGTGAAGTTTGTTGGTTCATTCGGAAAAATGTCACAAAAACATGAGATTGTGCCATCTTCACTTTGTTGAGACATATTTTACATAAATATTTTACATCAACCAGGCTTTTTATTGGGACCAAAGGATTATGAATAGATGTCCAAATATTTCTAGCTACCCTTCAGGTTCACACTGCAGAGGATCACCAGAAAATGGCCTATTGATGCAGGATACAATAAATTAATTTTTTACGTCATCCAACTTAAAATCAATAACTTCAGTAATCAAGATAAGGATTGCAATATTTATTTCAATGAAATGAGCATCAAGCCCCACTTATTCTACAATATAGGCAAGGATAGAATAGTTGGTTTTGAGAAATTATTTAACAAGAAAACGGCTTCAATAGCATAATATGTCTTGGTAGTCCTGGCAAAAGGCATACATTCGAACAGCCTGTTACATACTTTTTTACCAATTCATCCACATCAATACTGGATATAAAAAGTATTGTGATTGAAGCAGTTAGACAATTATCAAAAATTGGATTGAGAGTTAGGGGTATAATTTCAGATTTAGGTTCTATATTTTATAAACTTTCCAGAAAATATCTCGAAGTGAATGTAGACCAGCCATATTTCTTTGTTGATGAGAACTTTTTTTTTTCACCTTTTTGATACTCCTCATCTGCTACATCTGCTCCTCATTCAACTAACTTTCAAAGGATGAAGGTTAAATTAGCCAGTCAAGTTTTCAGTCATTCGGTAGCTACACCGATGAATACTTATGCCAGTTTTAATCAGATACCATCAACAACAATAGGAACGGCTATGTTCATTGAAAAAATAGATGAAGTGTTTGATATTTTAAATTCAAATAGATTTAACGACGTGAAAGATTTCAATAAACCTTTTTTTGTTACATCATAATGAATTGATTTTCTGAAATAAATGAAAATATTTTTCAGGAAATTAATTGTAATATCAAAAAAAGGAATGAAAGGAAATAAACACTACTGAACAAATGAGATTAATTGAGGGGTGGCAAATAACAATTTCGGCTCTCCTGCCGAAATGTGACGGGGCTCCTATTCATAGTTCAAGACAAGTCAAAGAGAAACTATTAGAAATGTTTAGGGGCAAAGTTATTGGGCGAAATATGGAGCAAATATGGCCGCCTAGGTCGCCAGATTTAACCCCACTAGATTTTTTCTTGTGGGGTTACTTAAAACAAATCGTTTATAAACAAAGACCTTTTCGTGACGTGAATCACCTAGAAACTGTTATTAGAAACTCTATTTTAAACATAAACCCTGTGAGTATCAGCAACTCAATAAAAGATGTATCAAGAAGGACAATTATCTGCATAGAACGCGATGGAAGACATACAGAAATGTAGTGTATTTAATGTCGTGAGTCTTTTTTTCGTGTTTTTTTGCTATTAGGTATAGGTACATGTTTATTTTCAGTTCCTTTTAATTAAGATTAAATTCCACTGTATTTTTTGTTAAAAAAACAATAAACACTCTAAGATATTGTTTCCTAATGTTCCGTTTTGTTCTAATTCATATTGTGAGGCCATTTGCTCATTAAAAAACTCAAGTACTGTATAGTTT
>WOGP01007848.1:0-11521 GCA_015342065.1 Leptinotarsa undecemlineata
CAGTGTATTAAAAAAACAATAATAATATCTGAGTCACTGTCTGTACTGTCAAAAATATCACAACCTATCAACATACTTACATATCAGCTCAACCCGCATATTCTGGAATTGAAAATTCGTATCAGCAGACTCCATGAAGCTAATTTCAACATCAAATTAATATGGATCAAAGCTCACACAGGCTTAATAGGCAACAAGAAAGTTGATGAACTGGCAAAGGCAGGCATCAGAACAGAAATCGCATTGAAAATGAAAGTGGGGCTGAAGAATGTCTAATCTTAGCAAAGAACAGGTTCAAGGAAAATTGGGCAACATCATGGAAATAGTTTTGTAAAAACTCTGCTACACAGTATACCCGGTTAGTACCAAAAATCCCAGCCGAAATATGACAAAAGAATATGAAGTACGGACGGAACGCAATTGTCACAATAACCAGACTGAAATTCGGACAATGCATGTCCGAGCTATCCAGCACATCTTTACAAAATAGGAATTTTTGAGTCAAACAAATGTGCCACATGTAATGTAATATCTGATATTAGTCATATATTTTTCAATTGTTCTGAACATCAGGAACAAACATTTCATGGAAACATCAAGACGGGAAAACATAATACCACCGTTAAATATACTACACTTACTGGCACTGAACAAACCACAAGTAATAGACGCTATGATGAAATTTTTGAATGATTGTAACCTGAAGTTTTAGAGGAAACTTGATGTGAATTCTATGTGAACATTTTCCCATCCTTAAAATCCTTTCTTTCCGCGGTCTACCTATTTTGTGCAAAGTCACCCTGATCGACCCCTGGGTGTGAAAAGTAATATCCGTTCCTTTATTTTCAAAAAATTGAGAGAAAACCTAACGTTTAGTTGCTGACTATTATGGACTATGTGTCCGACGGCCAAAAAAAAACTACAATTTTTAGAGAATAGTAATTTAGGAAAACGCCTTTGCATAATTTTAACTTGAGAAATATGACTATTTAATGCTCCTCCTCAAACTACTATTCCATAGCGGATATGAATTTCCACAAGTTTTGAGATATTTTAGAGGTAGGAGTTATTTAAGATTCCTAAATTTGAATAGAATGGTCCACAATTTTTTGACGGTACATTTATTATGGAGGTCCCATTTCAAATTGGTGTCTAGAATTATTCTTAAGTATTTCATTTTCTTTTCAGGAAAGATGTGGAAAGGAGTATCAGTTTTAATTGTTAATTGGTCGAACGAAGGTGCTCCAGCTGCATAACAAGAGAATGGTAGGTAATGAGTTTTGTCAATATTCACCGTCAGTAGTTTCTTATCCAGCCAATATTATATGTAGCAGAATTCTGATTAAACTTTTATTTTCAAGGAATTCCAGTTATCTGCTTTGTAAAAGATAGCGGTGTCATCTGCGAATCCGACTATGTTTCCGTTGCCTAATGCGAAAATTCCGTAACTATATATATACGCACGGAACCTTGAGGTACTCCACAGTCGATCACCTTATCACTGCTCAATAAATCATCGATTCTGACTGCTTGGCTCCTTTCTGTTGAATAACTTTCAAATAATTTCAATGAGTTACCCCGTATTCCGAAATCTTCTAAAGACTGAAGGAGTAGATGGTGACTGACGGTGTCAAATGCTTTCGAAAGGTCATTGAAGACACACAGACTGGTTTTGCTTTCAATCATGACCTCAGTTACTTTTGAAGTTAGAGTGAGTGTAGCATCTTGGGTTGACGTTTTTTCTCTAAATCAAATTTCTATGATCTGCCTGCTACACATTTGAATTTGAATCAAATGAAATGAATTTTAATAAAATATCCTATAAAAATGATTTATAGTTGGCAAAATATTTGTGGATTATTTTTTCTAGACTATGAAGCATTTCTTTGTGGTCTTGTATATCCTGTAGCCTCGTTGCTTCAAAAATAACCTTGTTAAAAACTTTTGCAGACATTAGAGTTTGATGGCAAGAACTTCTCTGTTTGTATTTTTTCGCTAATTATTCTCAAAGTTCTGGAGATTTTCAGGTTTCTCCCTTGTTACATACCCAATCCTATAAAATATTATCTCGAACCCCTCGGAAGCTCTCATTTCTCTCGGGTCGCAGCTTATTTCGTCGACAATGTTTCATAAACTTAGAAATTATTCCGAATACGGAGCAGACTTCCTCGGTAATTTAATAACGCTTGGGACACACAGTTACACACATCATAAGCAAAGTTGAACAAGTTTTGTTTTATTTCTGAGCGGCTGGAAATGGCCCTGGCTGCGCGTCTTTTGATAATTAAATTAACATGAAATTGTAAGTATTATTGCATGACGAGGTATTTTTAGCGGAACCTCAACACCACGCAAATTTGAGTGGTATCCACACACGACGTATTAGAGCTATTTTCTGCCTGCCAGAATCTGAAATATGTTTGTATGCAGGAAAGGAGCATGTATTTGTATTTGGGGTACTTGACCTATCACGAAATTCAGAACACAGATTTGATGGGATTATTGTATGACTGAAAATATTTCAAATGTTGATCGGATCTGAAGGTTCACCTTTCACATTTTGTAATATTGAAAATTAACATTGTAGGACCTCATACAGGTGTAGAAAGAGCGAACTTCCAGTGTATCCGTATGAGTTACAGTTGTATTATTATTTCATTCATAGAGATCAAGATCGATTACTGATTTCTTCGGTGTCGATATTTTTCCAGACAAGTTGAGCTAGACTAAACAAAGGAATATATTACATTCTACCGATGATCATATAATAGGGAAGGTAAAACAAATGCTGAGATGAGGTTATTGTGGATAGCGATGCTGACGTGAGGTCTTGGGAGTTTTTTGAGAGAGAAAAAGTCAGCCACTGGTTCCCATCGAGACGAAATCAGGAGTCTCAGCCTTCGAGGCTGAAGAAGGTGGCCCAAATAGGGCAATTATTTCGTTTACAAGCGCGTGGTCCGAAATATAAAGAAAATCGGAAGTGAAATCATAAACCGGAAATGGGTACAGGGGAGTTTGAAATTAAAGTGTTGGTGTTGAAGACACACCCGGTCAAAGGAACCTATGGTTGATCATGAACCACCCAAAGAGGCGTTATGTGAATGTTTGTTTTTTTACTAACCAGTTGATATTGAGAGATTTCACATATTATTTTATCAGAGCCCTAGTGCGGGTTGTTTAGCTAGAGAGTTCATATTACAATTACAAAAAAAGAGCGCAAATTCAAAGTTGTGCACCACTTTTCATGAAGAAAAAGTGAAACTGAAAGTATTTTGTACCGAGTTGGTACATTTGTAGTTGATAAAGAGGTTGAATGAAATAGTGAATAGCACACTCAAATTGGCAGCGAATCATTTATTATATTTCCTTTTATTTTATTGAATTCAACATTTCTTATGAGATTTTACACGTGGTTTTTTATTATTTTGTCCATGGAGTTGTTTTTCTACTTATTATACTTCATATTTGAAATCTTGGACTTTCATTTTCTCTTGGACTGGGAAAAATACCATTCTCGTAGAGTAAGATGAAGTTAAGAGATCAAAAACAAATAAGAGACTTTTTGTCAATCTATCGAGACGAGAATAGTAAGTGAAAAGCATTTTAACTAAGACTAAAATTCAGTTCTGGAACCACATTATGAGAGAGAATATAAGTAGGTATACCAAATGATCAGATTTAAAAAAAGATCGACTTTTGTTCGATCGGTACGAACCCTACAGCCTTTCAGGGAAATTTTGATATGGAGAAATCTGCATATGGTGACAGCAGCTGCTGAATTGATTTAAAAAGAAAAAATAATTTAGAAAGGAACATTTATGGAGAATTTATAACACAGTGTGAAATCAAAGAAAAATCATCTCTCCATCAGTTGGCTGACTTCATTTCTTGAAAATACAAAACAGTTTGTGTCAGTACAGGTCAATAAAAAAATGAATTTATAGAGTCAATTCTGAATGTCTGAATCTCATTATGGGTGTGCAGTATGGGTCTTCTACTGGTTATACATCGAATCAGTAGTTACCGAAGGTCATTATAACCCTTATGCAGACAAAACAGAAGTTATCGGTATTCACAGTTGGCAAAACATAGTGGAAAGCATATATTTTATGGTGTCTCATGGTGGCCTCCGCGAAGGTTTTAGAAGGAGCAGCGACATTACTGTCATTGTGCAGCTTATTCAACCTTTTTGGGATTCCCTCCAAGGCGGAGCTTTTGGCGCTCGCCGCAGGATGTGACCTTGCTGTTGGAGGTGGAGTGAGGGAGGAGGAGGATGCATTTATAGTTACTGCCACTCCTGTCTCTTTCGCTTTCTTTCTCCCATTGGCCTCGGCGCCGCAAATGCACTTACGTCTTGGCCTTTGTGTTACATCACGTGGTGATATGCTATGTCCAGGCTCATTCCAAGCGGTTCATCCCCAGCCACCGCCTTAGATTTAGGTGAGCACTTCTGTCCAGTCTTGGGATTGGTTTATGTTTCTGTTGTTTCTGTTTTTGTGTTTCTTTCATTCATGTGTGTAGCAAGGGAAGAATTTTTCACCTCTGGCAGAGTCCTGCATCACTATGGGTAGACAGATTACAATGAGGGTTTGCAAAGTTCCCCAAGGGGATCGTTCGTAACCGCATATCACCCTGCGGCCATTCAGCTGTCGACACCATTCCTTACACCTTAGCTTGGGTAGGCTGGTCCACGGTGGCATGTTTTGCAAAGGCTTTTGTGGTGATTCAGTTCTCTCACCCTACTTATTTCTGCCACTGACCAGAAGACACCGTCCGTAAGGCCACATTGGCTTCCCGGATAGCGCCTCTAGCCCCTGGCTATTCCTTATCCGCCACCTGGGGTGTGCCCGATAGATAGCTCAGCCCACGAGGTCATTTGAAGTTTAGTTGGAATTTTCTGTATCTGTTCAAATTCATAATATCAATCAAAGTATAGGTACTCCATTTCTCTGTGCTTCAGTAAAATGTTTGACAATTCGTGAAAATATTCGAAACTCATTGGTTTTTTCTCAGAGTAAGAAGCAATAAATCCTGGTTCGTTCAAGCCAGCGAATCAGCAAGATATCGGTCAAATTTTCTACTCTCACATTAATCACGCCGAACACTATGAAAATGACAAGAAGGCGCGTGGTGCTCTAATAGAGATATTAACAATTTTATAGTCATCCGTTAGATTTATAGTATACAAATATACTAATAGATATTTATGATTGTTGTTAACGATCATTCGTGAATTATGACATGATAATGTGGCAGATAAGCTTCTGGCACAGCATTTTATAATCTGCTAGCGGCTCATCTTCTATCCACAGTCCATTAGGAGTAATTATCTGATTTGAGTCCGTACATGTGGGCACGAAAGAAACCTACATGAAAAAGAAACGTTTGTGGACACTAAAACATGAATACAGCGTAACCCATCGAAAGAACTTTACTGTTTTTTGAAGCAATCTTCAATCTGAAAAAAACAACGCCTGACCGATAGAGAATCTGCTGAAGTGTAGAAAAAGTTACTGCGTGATATAAACCACTGAAGAATTCAATAAGTCAAGTATCTTGTCATTTTCAAAAACTTTGTCTTCAAATGAAATGATCAAAGGAAAAAATGGAGTTTTCATACAAATTATATATACTACGAAGTGACTTTAGCAGGTTCTCTAGTGATTCACTAACTTTTCCCACTTCTCAGATTTCAGGAGGTCATAAACCCCAAAAGAACAGTAACTTCTCCACAAAAATTGTACACGGTAAACTTGTTTGGTTTGACCTGAAAAATATCGCAATACCTTTGAGCGGGATTGAAATTACAGCTTGGCAAATCCAGCTGTACCTCTAAATATTGGATGGGAATTAATCAACCGACGGAGTGGGGCGAGAGCTCATTACCATCGAGGAACTCGAGTAGCGAACATCGTGTTGCTACAGTAACCTGAAAAATTATTCTGTGCTGTGAAGTTATTTGCTGTCTTTGCAAATATCTTCAAACTGTCGACTGAAAAAAAAGGTTCTCAGTGGCAAAGCAGATATATTATGAACAACGTATTGGAATTCATGCAAGCGGAAGCAATGACAGATGGAAAGAGAATTCATCTGGCTCATCAGGTTCAATAATAAGTAGCTGAGGCCACAGGCGTTTGCGTGCGAACGGTTCGAATTATAAATCAGAGGTGGAAAAAAAGAGACAATAACAAAAAATACTTTTTCAACTCAAAATGGAAAGAGATATGTCAAAGATGACAAACTTGTGATGCATGATTTTTTTAAGGAAAAAACACAAGCACCAAAGGAAAGTCCTTAAGGTGCTCTCAGAGCGGTGCCTGTGCGAAGGTAGCGATTCACATTGGATTTGAATCGCTGGAGATCAAATCCATTCGGAAAAAACCTTCTCAGGCAGTGCATTCTACATAAACGCAGTTCTCCAGATGGAAAAGTTCTTAAACAGTGGAGTTCGAGGTGTACTGAGTTGCAACACAAATCGATGAGCAGCAACAGTACGATGCGTATTTCTGATATGTACTGCTATTGGTGGTCACTTGAACATTTCCTGTGAAAGTATCTAATGAAGAGAGACACATCTCCAACCTTTCTTCGATGTTCCAGGCTATCAAGGTTGCAAGTGAGGTTCTCGTCTCCAATCAGGTGAATGGCTTTTTATTTTGATGGAGTCCACCAACTTCAGAGTATGTTTGAGAGCAGTGCTCCATACATGTAAACAATACTCCAAAGAAGGTCTGATCTCAGCTTCTGTTGAGGTGTGTACAGTGTTCCAAGCTTTCGAGAAGCAGCAATTTCAGCTATATAATTTAGAAATGTTACGCATATTCAATGAGAAATGAGTTCTCAGGCTTAGGAAAATTCATAAAAATATCATCCAAAGTTTATCTAACTTAAAAAAAGTCAGAGAAATTTGGAACCATGTACGATTCTTCTTAAGTAACCTAATCGTGGGATTTTCACTAAATAGTTCCACAAAAACACAACACATGTCCACCTATGCAATATATTCTTCAGAAAGTACTATAGACATGCCTTAGGAAGCTTTGTATCTGTAGAGTAGGGAGAGTGAATGTAGCACTTACGCCACATGTGACCCATTGTACATCCTCCCGAGGAGTTGTCCTCCTAGATCATCGTCCATCCTGTCCTCTTCAGGAAGGTGGACAGGTCACTAGGAGACATCTTCTTTATATCGGCAGGTGTAGGCCAAGACCCGCCAAACATATAGTTTCTCATTGACGATAATTTCGGACACTCACATAGGATATGCCTGACAGTTTCATCTTTCTGTTGACACATCCTGCATAGAGGTGTGTTCACTAGCTCAATAATGTGGAGGTGTTTCCTTAGTTGTAGTGGCTAGTCAGAAATCCTATTGTTGAGCGCAGGCTTGTTGACGCCAGCTTATCAGGGTCGCCCAAGATAATCCTTGCAGGACTGCATCCTTTGATTCCATCCTATCTCTTCAGCCCCATATTATGGAGGTGTTTCCTTAGTTGACAGTAGCCAGTCAGTAATCCTACTATAAAGCGCAGGTTTTTCTTGGTCATCGGCAGATATTTCTTCGACGCCAGCTTCCCAGGGTCGCTCAGGATGATCCTGGCAAGACGGCAGGCATCCTTTGTTTCCATCTTATCTCTTCAGCCCCATATTATGGAGATGTTTTTTTAATTTACAGTGGCCAGTCAGAAATCCTACTGTTGAGCGTATTTTTCGTCTGGTCATGGCGCAGTCAGCTTTCTAGGGTCGCCCAGGGTGATCCTTGCAAGCCAGCATCCTTTGATTCCATCCTATCTTTTCAGGGATTGATCTAGTTTGGCTGGTTGTGTAATAGTTGAAGTCATCAGGCCGTAGGTGTCACTGGCTCCTAAAATTCTTAGTTCAGCCGCTTCCTTGGCTGAAGAGTCAGCAATGCGAGCGTGAAGAAGCTATTTTGAAGCAAAACATGTTTGAAACACTTTTCAAAAAAGTGTTTTTTTTGAATACGTCATGAATTTTCATCACATATTCTATACTTGTGATGCACTGTTTGGAACTTTTTGGGTAGTAATACATATTACTGAATTTCTATCCCTGTAATATTCACATGTTTTATGAGCAGTTCCCATCAGATATAAAACTGGATGCCAATTTTTTGAGTTTGGGTCTCTTAGTAAATGACTCATTGGCGATTATTTCAGTTTTATTCAATTCTTATCGAGGGTAAACATAGGATTTTGAAAGTATGAATCACATGTGGAAATTATTCTTGTCATCCAGGAAATCACTCTTGCTAAAGGTGAATAAAGAATCTACCTGTTATCATAAGAAATCAGACCAGTCATCCTCCCTAGCTCTGATAACATTGCAAAATGAAATCAGGAAATCATGCCTGCTCTCGCTTGCCTTCAATGCATTATACTTGTTTATTGCTAATTGATGCACATATTCGCTAGGTAGGTATGTAATGCTGGTAGTGGGTGGGTATAACAATAATAGTGGAAAATGACTAACAGTTTTTTGTATTGATTTAAGGTCAGTTACGCCGTGTTTTTATTAGATCAGCATTGACATATATCACTGATTTAATAGGGAAGTAATGCATATATACAGTACTATTCACGTTACACCATTCTTAAGGGAACAAGACCAATTATTGTAGAGATTTATGGCGATGTTAGCGAATAATGATTGATTTACAGTTTCTGTTATTCAAGGTTTATGAGATCGAACTCATGTTTGAGTGATATATTCATTTGTATAAAGCTTGATGAAGTTACGATTTATTTTTTCAATAACATAAAGCGGCATAAAATGAAGATACACCGACCCGTAATTTGATTAAAATTGATAACACTCTCTATGATAGTAATTATACAATTGTCACATTATAAATTTTATTCAAGATGAGATTAACCGCTATCTTTCTCATATATAATAAAATCTCTACTTCACTTGGTGAATCTGTCATTCAGCAAATGAAGATAGGTAAAACCATACCAGTGTATAAAAATAACAGTCGTAAGTTATTGGAAAATTACGGGCCTGTAACAGTTCCATCAAGTACATCGAAAATATTCGAATATGCTTTTCTAAATAGACTTCTATCATTCTTTCAACATAATAACATTTTTACAAAAAACCAACATGGTTTCTGAATAAAAAATCCACCACGACAGCTTCACTTTCATTCCATAGAAAGATTGTGGACTGTTTTGAAGTAGGCGAGTGCCCTGTTGAGATATTCTGCGATCTCAGCAGGGCATTCGACTGTGTTGATCATAATATTCTCCTAATCATGGTATAAGGGGTATACCATTGGTATTGGTACCGAATTATCTTCATCACAGAAAACAATATGTCGCTATTAACAATGCAACTTCCAGCATGGCCCTGTCCGAATCAGGAATAGCTCAAGGATCGATATTGGGACCTATGTTGTTTGTATTATACATAACTGAATTGAAGTATGCAATTCTCGGAACATTCATAACAATATATGCATGGTTTTCTGCGAATAATTTGTTTTTGAACGCGAAGAAAACATATTGAATAAGATTTTATCATCGGCAACCGTTATCAGTTTCAGAACAATTAATAATTTCGACACAGTAACAATTTTTAGGTCTTTATATTGAGGAATGTCTGAATTGGCAGAATCACTGTAAGTTACTAATCAAAGCCATCGAGTCTATTCCGTATCAGTTTCAAAATATTAGGCAGGTTTTGAATGTTGATCAGATGCTGAGGCTATACTATGCTCAGGTTGATTGGGCTTCTGGGGTATTTCCTCTCGCTGCTCTGACGTCTTTACAGCACATAAAAAACTTATACGTATCATTTAGTGGCATAATTAACCATGATTCATGCAGAAATGCTTTTGAAACTTTTTGAATTCTAACTGTTCCGAGTCTTTTAATTTTTGCTTGCCTGTTTTTGAGAATATAAACAAGTTGTTTGTATCAAATAAATGTAAGCATAATATTGATAAAAGACAAAATAACAATATTTTTGTACCATTTGCAAAAACCAAATTAACTTTTGTATTAACCAAACATATGGCTCCACGTGCCTTTAATTTCCTCCCAGATATTATAAAAAAATCCAAAACCATGTATATCATCAAAAAAAACTCAAGTATTTTCTTCTCTATAACTGTTGTTATCGCTTTGAAGAATGTATGTGTATAAGTAGGTAATTGTCATAAATTTTTTTTGTAACTTGTAACTGAAACTTCTGATTTATTGAGCACATGTGATAAGTTCCAAAGTACAAGTCTTTGAGTAGATGACTATCAGTCTAGAACACATGTATCATTTTCTTCTGAAAATTTTATATATTCTCCAAAAATAACGGTGTCATTTGATTCATATTGTCACATAGAAAGATTAAGGAAAACTTCGGAAAGGCGCTGAAACAAATTACAAAAGTTAGAAAAATTGAGGTGTGGTTATTTTTGAATATCTCAAAAAATATTCAAAATTTTCGAATTTTGAAAAAGATCCAAAACTGTACCTCTATTATTCAAAATTTTCACAGAGCCCTGAAACTAGAGCCAAAAACGCTTCCACGCGTAGTGTATCAATCTGACACATAAAAAAAATGTTTCTCCCAATTTTTCCGCTAATAATGCATTTTTAAATTATAATTTTTTTATAAACTGGAAGTTAACATGAAAACCCTGATAATTAACAAACTGAAACTCTACAATTTTTTCAGTCCGTGAAATTATTCTCAATTAGCTAATAAATAGATCGCCGTTGAAAAAATTGCAAAATTTTTATTTTCTACTTTTTTATTAATCTTGCTTGTTTCGATGTCTGACAGTTGGAAACTGCTTATTTTTTGTTCATTTTTTACTGTCATTGTTTGAAAAATTGTTATAAACAAATACATTGTTTATGAGTAAATTTGAAATTTTTTTTGTAACATACTTACTGATGGAAATTATGTTTTTTAGAAAAAAACGGTTTCCTAAAAAATTATTTGCTGCTAAAAATGTGTTAATCTATTGACAATCGTTTTTTGCGACCAAAATCAAGGAACCACTTTTTTTCCTAAATATCATGAATTTTATTTTTATTTGGGATAGAAAAAAATTCTCACAGCTCTCTATTTGTTCATTTAGAAAACAACTTGTTATATATAATTGAATTTTTTCAAATACTCAATTATGTAATGAAAGTACCCATGTATGTTTTCTTTGTGTCCTTCCTCTCATAAAACATGATGTAAGGCGTCTTCAGAGGCTACAATAAATTCAATACATCATCGGTACTTAAACCAGACTAGATTGAAGTGTTCATCTTTGCAAACATTTTTGAACATACCCTAAAAAATCGATTGGTTGAATTTTTCGAATTCCATCATGTGATAACAAAAAAACAATTTGGTTTCAACAGTAACTCGAACACTGAAGAAGCTGTCATTCATTTCACGAAAACCGTAACCGACTCTTTGGAAAATTCCGATAAGTGCCTTGCAGTTTTTCTAGACTTAGCTAAAGCTTCCGACACGGTCGCACATGGCGAACTACTGAACAAAC
>WOGP01007849.1:0-11521 GCA_015342065.1 Leptinotarsa undecemlineata
CATCCCGGAAACAAATGCTAACTTTCTTGTGCTCAAAATATGGTCAAGCTCAACATGGCCCAGAATTGCCACTTGTGTTGCCTCATTTGTTACTGGTGGTTCCATTTGCCGTTTTTAATTTGCTACAGATCCAGTTGCGCATAAAAATGAGAAATAGAAACAGCATTTTTAACCATTTCACGATTGTAATAGTCCTCTTATCAGAGAAGAACTAAAAAATTAACAAAAAGACTAGCGTAAGAAACAAATGAAATAGTTTCAAATACATTCCAACTAAGTAGTGGCGTACAACAATTTGTTGCTATTAACAATATTGAAAAAGTTAATTATTGGAAAAAACTTAAATACGTCCAAATGTAAATAAAAAATGTACACCGTTGTTTAGAAAATACCAAGATCTTTCATACGATGTGCGACTCGCCCCCTATTCCTTATTAAAATTCCAAGGGTTGTTCACCCCTGTGCTCCAGGATTGAAGTGACGACGCTGTAAATAAAAATCAACCTGTCTGAGGGTTTTTTCGGATTTACAAGATTGGTACCCAAAACCTCCTTGTTAAATTTTCGATGACCCACCCTGTATAAACCCGCCAAGAGGTGTGCTTGATTATCTTACAGTAATTGTTTTTGGAAACATTCAATGTAGTCGAAAAATGTATCGTCTATAATAAGAAACCTGCCTGCATATGAGCCATTTTGCATGAAAGAGATCGTCCGTTTTTGCATCCTATGAATTGTGCTGACAAAAAATTAGTTATTTAATGACATATATTGGGCATATAACGTAGTAAACACAAAACTTACCTTCTAATAAAGTAGCATCTGTATAATTTTTTGTTTCACCAATAGTTTAAAATAGTTGATCTAGATGAGCCTCGAGATAAGCTAGCAAACGATTCATAAGTATCGAAATTTCAGAGATTTGAGTTAAGTATTTTCATTTCAGAAAATGCAAACGGAACCTTTGCTTCAAGATGTAATTTTGAATCTACTCGAAAAATGGATTATTGAAATTTTGAGAAAATTTTAAGTTGTTCTCTGTAATTGATGAGATTTTGCAGTTATGAATGAAAGATTAATGAAATTTTAATTGTATACATCGATATTTCGCCTTAAGACACTTGCCCTAAGGCTCTTCAGTACAACATTTATAACATTATAGAAAATACACACAATTCATTCATGAATTACTATTTTTTATGTCACGGAATAAGCTTGATCTGCTTATGTCATCGATGACATCGTAATGACATTCATTCACCTATTTGATTCAATCCCAGCCAAGAGGAATCTTATTTGAATTGAAGGGGTTATATTTTCAGGAGTGATTAATTTTTTGGGAAAGAAAGTTATTCCTTCTGACGCCCAAAGGAACTTCCCCCGGCAGTACTGGATGCACTTCTCTTAAAAATTGAACGTATGCCTCACCATTCAATCGAGATGGTAGAAAATGAGGCCCAATTAAATCATCCCCAATAACTCCGAGCCACACGTTAAGAGAAAACTGTTCTTGATGATTAGTTTCGTGAGGGTTTTCATCAGACCATATGTGGTATTTATGAAAATTAATAATCTTGTCCCGAGAAAAACTACATTCGTATGTGAATTCTACCGTCTTACGAAAGTTACAATTTCTTCTAACCATTTCCAGCATCCAATTGCAAAATTCAAGACAGTTTGGAAAGTCTCGCGGTAACAGTGCCTGTACTCGTTGCAGATGGTAAGGATAAGAGTTGTTCCTTTAAAATTCGAAATACCGTCATATTATCAACATTTAGCTGGAAAGCAATCTTTCTAGTACTGGTAGTAGGTTATTCTTCAATCAAACTAAGTACTGCTTCTTCAAGTATTCATACTTCTTAATGGCGACCATTATCCTGCGTTCTTTTGTCGAATGAACCATATTCTCTTAATCGTTGATGAAGTCGAGAAAATATTCTATGTAAAGGATGCTGCATTTGAGGATACATTTAAGAATATATTCTAGAAGCTTCTAACCCGTTCCCCTGCGACAGAACGTAAACGTAATGCATATCACCATTTCCTCATTTGTGGATGCCATTTTAATAACAAGTGAATTATTGAAGTAACAAATTAAGAACAGAACAACAACACACAATTAGTATTAATTCAATTTCGAAAATTCACAAACTGACTGCGTCATACCAATTCAATTGTCACTATCGCTAATAGCGACCTACTTGATAGATTAGTTTCATATTTTCGCATTTATGACGATGTATCTCTGTAGTTGTTCGTAAAATAATTTTTTGCTGCGAACTGGTTTATTTTTAGAAAAAACCCAAGAGATATTTTTTGTTTAGAATGGAACAGGCTATTGAAAATGAATTTTCAAATGATAAACAAATAATAAGACAAAAAGTTACTTTCGAAATAAATTTTAGGGGTTGGGTTTTTCACCCCTTACAACCATGGGGTAAACCAAATAAATTGGTGGCTAAGTGTCTTCTTGGTAGAAACGTCAGGTTGATTTCAATATTGTATCTTTTATAGTGCTTGTAAAAAAAATTGTTATACTAATTTTATGTACCCTCTTTAAGGGGTTGTATCTTAACAAGGGATGCTCCAATAAAATTTCTTTATATGGAAGATCCTATCTTTTTTTCGATGAGGAATCACCTCCTTCAATTTTTTACACTTATTTAGTTACACCCTGTATAAAGGTGATTTTTGGTATGTCAAATTCTTTAGTTCTACAGTCTCTTGAGATAATTGCCTCAACTTTTAATACACCCCATAAATAACGACTTCGCGGGTACACCCCATAAATAACGACTTCGCGGGTGTAAGTGGTGTTTCAATCCAAACATATATATTTTTATGATACGACAAAAATTGAAAATGTAACTATTTTCAGTTCTAATACGTGTGTAGCTCAGGATATGATCTGCGATGGACACAAAGACTGCCCCAATGGCGAAGATGAGCTGATTTGCTACAACTTATTTTCAGAAGGTGAAAAAAAGTAAGTTAACATGTAAATTAGTATCAGTGTTACCCAGTTTATACATATATGCATATTTTCAAAATATAAATCAAAAATAAAAATTAGGTCATAAAAAAATTTACTGGTAATTTTTCAAAAAAACATTTCCAGATTCCATTTCAATGAATTGATTATTGACTACATATTGAAATGAAATTCTTCATGTACGGAGACAGTCTAAAAATGAAATTAGTTAATATATTATTTGCTCTTTCCAAATGATTGAGTGACGGAAACTTTTATTTGTTTAATTTATTGAAATTTTGTGTGAATTAATTGAAATATGATGATGTTATGCATAAGAAATCGGGGGCGATGATTCAATAATGGTTATCTAATAAAATACAGCCGGTCATTTATTAGAATGTTTGAATTTTTGAGTTCAATAATTTCCATTGCTTTCAAATAATTTTGATTTTAACCTTTATTTTATATGTGTGTAAATTTCAAAATCTTCGTTGAAAATATGATTTGAATATGTTGAACTTGTTTTTTTAGTTACATAGATCATATGATGTTCCTGGATACGATTCCTAAATGTTCTATACATTAAGACACGTTCCACACTTCAGTTTATATACTCTTTATACTATTTTTAACTAACTTTCGCAACGTATTACCTATTGATAAAAAATGAAGCCACTTTTTTTTTGTTGTTCTTTCAAAATATGTTAAACATCTATAATAACTTATCAATAGGAAAAACGTCCCGAATCGCTTTTGTTTTGACTTTTTTGGAAAGTATTTTGGCTATTAATTCAGCTTTGAATTCGTTTTTTACTGCAATTTGGTTGACGATATTGAGTTCTTTCTGTGATTCTAATCTGTGAATCATGATATTGTAAGATCTTACTTTGTGTTGATATGAATTGGTAGAATCATAATGTAATATAGTAATATCTTTATCTGTTGAGTAGGCACTTGGGCCACATGTTACCCATTATACATCCTCCCGAAGAGTTGTCCTCCTAGGTTATCGTCCATTCTGTCTTTCCACTAGGAGATATCTCCTTCATATCGGCAGGTGCAGGCCAAAACTCGATGAACACGCCGACGGTAACTCCGGACACTCATATAAGAAAGTTTCATATTCCTGTTCACACATCCTGCATAGAGGTGTGTCCACTAGACCATATTATGGAGGTGTTTTGACAGTGGCCAGTCAGAGCCTGATCATCGCCAGTTATCTTTTCGGCGCCAGCTTTCCAGGTTCGCCTAGGGTGATCCTGACAAGATTGCATCCTTTGATTCCATCCCATATTTTTAAGGATTGAGCATGGGTGTAACGATTGGCTAGTTCATCAGGTAGTTGACGTCACTGAGTTTTAGTAATATCCGTATGGGAAGGTTTGTGATAAATTGAAAAATCATTTTTGTTGTTCATTCTGCTAATCATTAAGTCCAAACTGATGTGATCCTTTGATAAAGGAAAATGTAGGCATATATGCCGATTACATATCGAAATATAAATAAAAAAATATTTATGACGTTCTGACGTTTTGAGCGAAAACTAATCTCAAATATTTGAAACAAGAATTAATATGAATATATCCATCTGGCAAGACTTTCGACAATACCTGCTGTAATGCTGCTTGCCTATATCGAGGCTTGAATTGATCTTAGCTTGGATACTGTGAAAAGAAAGTTTATCTGGTGATTATTATAACGACGTGGAAGGAGTTTTGACGATCATGAAATAATTGCATTAAGTAAAATTAATGTATTATTAGGAATAGGGGATTCGCTTTTCCTCCTACAAAATGTTCATGTTAGAAGTTATTCGTTAATATCGTGTTCTATTCAGTTTTTCAGTTGTCTCCTGATTCTGATTTGTTTGCAATGAAACACATTTTTCATTATTTATCGTTTCATGTAGAACAGGAGTAATTCAAATGTATTTTTTTGAATCGAAAATCATACGATTAAATATATCATTACAATTTTTTTCTTTACGTAAAGACAAATTACTGTTTTCAAATTTTTATCTGGCAACGCACAGCCCAAACCACTGGACGCATCGGGCTGAAATTTGGCATGCATATAGATGTTATGACGTAGGCATCCGCTAAGAAAGGATTTTGATCAATTCTACCCCCAAGGGGATAAAATAGGGGATGAATGTTTCTGTGAAACTTTGTCAATTTCAAACTGATCGGGCTGAGACTTTGCATGCGTAAAGCAACTATGACATAGGCATCACCAAAGAAAGGATTTTGATAAATTCCACCCCTAAGGGAATGAAATAAGGGATGATGGAGGGTGTGAATGTATTAGTTTGAACCTAATGGAACCTAATGGAACGAATAAATTAAGACGATCAAAATAATTTTTAGTTCTAAATGTTGACAATAGATGGCGTTAGTAGTATTTTAAAACGCGCTATCTTTTCACTGAGTTACATATACCTGATGATGAGTGGCCGCCGTATCTAATAGTACATACTATACCTAAATACTTCTAGCGGATTATATTTGACAATTTTGGCTGTTCTTTTCTTGGCATATTTTGGATTGCATTTGGTTTGTTTCGGTTTAGTAGTTTTGGTAATAGAATCTGCTTTGTTTTGTTTTCGTTTGGTTTAAGTATAGGTTTTGTCGGTTAGATTTTTTTAAAATGGCTGAAGAAAATCTGAACGTTAATGGAGAAGTTGAATGTACTGTCGTCTCTATTGTTGGTGACTGTGCACGTTTGTTTCCTGCTCTCTCTTATTTAATGTACAGAACACAAGATATAGCGATGGAGGTGCGTTCAGAAATTGTCAAATATGTGGTTAATGACTGGAGCAAGTTTTCAATTCGGACCCACGACAGGAATAGTGATAACTACGTAACACCTGACGAATATTTTGCTGATATGATGAAAAATTCCTACTTATGGCGGATTTTGTGAGTTAATAGCAGCAGGATTAGTATTTCCATTTGAGTTTGAAGTTTATAGAAACGGTCTCATATATACGGAATCTGGATCTGACGACTATCCAATAAGCCGTTTACGATTCAACAGAGATTTGTCCAGTGGGCATTTTGATGCATATCTTTCCATAGTAGCACAGAAAATTGCTCGGCGTCGTATGGAGGTAGCTGTAGAAGAACAAATTTTGAAATTCATACACATTTGGAACTTGAAGTTGATAAGTTACCACTCAACTTAATCACTGCCGAGACTCCCATTTGCAAGTTTTAAGTTTTAAAGAGTACAAAAATAATTGTGTGGGACAAAATAATGATGGCTCATGAAGGTGGTATTGAAGACTTAAACAGATCACCAAGAGATATAAGGGGTAATACAAAATTAATGGGTGGGGTAACAGTTTTGCTGGCCGGAGACTTTCGGCAAACTTTACCAGTGGTGCCAAAAGGAACCAGAGCTGACGAAGTAAGGTCGTGCATTAAGAAATCTATTTTGTGGCGCCAGGTTAATATTTTTGAGCTGGCTAAAAATATGAGAACACATTTGAACGGGGATGAGTCTGTTGATATATTTTCAGCTCTCTTCTTAAAATCGGTAATGGTGATTTTCCATCGTTTGATGGAATGATAACCATCCCGGAAGAATTGGGCACAGATGTTACTACGGTTCAAGACTTGCCGTCTAAAGTTTATCCATACATTATTCATATACATGAAAAGCTTATTGAATCGTTATGTGAGCTTTTCATACTCACTCCAAAGAACTACCAAGCAGCAGCTATCAACGATATCCTGCTCATGTCGTTTGAGGGCCAAGAAAATATCTATACGTCGATTGATAATGCTATAGAATTTTTAAATTCATAGAAACCGCCAGGTTTGCCTTGTCATAAGCTTATTCTGTGAGTGTGGGCACTACAATTATGTTGTTGCCAAATTTAAAAACATCAACCCTTTGTAACGGTACGAGACTGCAAGTTAAAGCGTTACATCGCAATATAGTGGAAGCCACTTTATTAACTGAGCGAAAGGAAAAACTGTATTTATACCACGAATATCATTAATACCTAATGATATCCCGTTCGAATTTAAACGATTACAGTTTCCCCTAAAAGTCTGCTCTGCCATGACAATAAATAAGTCTCAGGGTCAAACTCTCAAATTAGCGGGTATTGCCTTGTGGGAACATTGCTTCTCTCATGTACTGTTTCATGTTGCTTGCTCACAAGTAAGTTCCTCGAATAGCTTGATAGTTTTAGCGCCTAATGACAGATCAGTTGAGGATATTGTTTACAAAGAAGTTTTGTAGGTCCTGGCAGAAAATCTGGCACCTATCGCAGACCTAACCTTCATCTGAGTTACACCCAGTGCATTTCGCATGAGCCCATAGCTCACATCAGGTGCATCTGAACCACATCTCGTTATTCTTTCCGAAATCATTGCATACCAGACATCTGTTTCTAGCATCTTTTGCGTCTTCATCCTTATAGCCATGGCATATGTCGTCAGTGTCAACATCTGATACAGAAGTTTCATTTGCTTCTTGTAGTACTTGGCGCTGCGCCTTTTCAGGACTCCTCTTCTGTATTGTTGTCTTTCCTCTGACCTTCACCTTTTCATCTTTTTTCTTTTTCTTTATCCCCTAATTTTTTCATTTTCTTATTTTTTTTTCTATCATCATTCCATTGATTGACGTTGAAGTTTAAATTATAGCGTGGTGCTGATTTCGGCCGTTTCTTGTATTTATAACAGGTGTTTTCTCTGGCAACTTGATGAAATCATGCAAATTATTACTAATTTGATTTGACGTGCCAGCTACTGCTGATATGATATCTGGTTCAGAATCAAGAGGGTTTACTCGTTCAGACATCCCAAGAACCGGTGGATCAATTTGTTTTGAAGTGCTCGCTGAGTGAATTTCTTTTAATGTGCTGGAAATCATGCTGGTAGCTGCGAGAGTTTCACTGCAGTCTTGAATTACAATAATCAATCTCGGATTGGAGAGTTTCTACATCGGATAAATCTTCTTCTATGAATACTTCTGGATTTAGTGGAAAAATTCCAGTAGCTCTAAACCCCGATTCTCCTTCACTAATAGACGCAACATTACTAAATGCTTTCCTCACCAATACTACTACGTCATAAGGTGTTATCTTTTCTACAAGATGGGTTTTCAAAAATAAGTCACATTCTATTTTATAGGCCAATTTGAGCGGAAACGTCCAGAGGTTGCATTCTGTGTGACGTGTGTGGTGGCAGAGATAACATATGAATGTGATTGGACTCGCAATATTTGTAGATAGAAAGAGAAACGTGACTAGCATGGCTGTCTAGTATTAAAAGGATGGGTTCATCTGCAGACGGCTTATCGTGCTGTTTAAAGTGCACCAACCATTCAAAAAAGAGATTTTCATCAATTCAACCGTTGTTCGATAATTTGTGAAACGCTCCTGTTGGACCATCTTTCTCAAGTAGCGGAGTCAACTTTTTCCTATGGAAAATAAACATCGGTGGAATTTAACCGGCTGCAGCGTTCATAGCACACATCAAAGTGATGCTTTTTCCTCTTTCTCCCAACTGGTTATCGATCCCACTCTCTTCTGTCCTTCGGTAGCCAGAATTTTTCCAGGAGGTTGAACTGTTGAAATACCCCTTTCGTCGCTATTATAAATATTTTTTGGAACAAATATATGCTTTTCCATCAGCTGGCCAGGTACCTCAAAGAACAGACTTATTTCGATGTTATTAAAGTCTGGTATTCTGTTCATGCTGGTCGCCTCAGGTTTCCTAATAGAAATGTTATGTCTGGTCATAAATACATGCAAACAATCGCGTCCAGCCATTTTGAAGACTGATTAAAATTGTGCTTCAAATTAAAAATTTCAGCATATTCAAGAGCCACTTTGCCGTTTTCTTCACCAAGTTTGCTACCTCGGCTTCTGTCTTAGCACTAAAAACAGTAAACGCTATTCCAGGCAGCACTGTTAGGGATGTAATTTTTGCGTTGCTCGCTCGTATTGTTTCGTGGATGTGGAGCTGAGTCACATTACCCTACACTCCCCTATTTTCGGTTCGGAGACATTTATCTTTCTGGAGAAAACTGATATCTAGGTTTTCGTGGCATTGAATGGAACCTGGTTACTTTCACTCCATTTTGTAATCACCTCTAGATCCTCATCAAGTTATGCAACCTCCAGCTGCCGATGAAGATGTGCATCCACAGCCGATAAAAAGTTCCATTATAATGGGTCCTCAATATACTCCAAACTGAAATTCGTGAGATATTCCTTTTTTAGAAAGAAATTTTTCAAATTCAATTATGTTTCAATACCACCCGCTGCATTTTGACTTTTTTTGAAGAACAAAGAAAACTATCTTGAAAACTACCTTGTCATCTTGTGGTTGATTATTACAGAACAAAAATTGTCACTGTGTTAAAGAGAACAATTCTTAGTATGAGCATCTTGTGAAACAATATACAGTCCAAACAGTGGACTGCAAAGGGGTAACCGGCTCCAAGAAGAGCAAAATCTATTTTCCGGTTGGAATAGTGATGATGACTGTTTTTGGGATAGTCATGGAGTTATTCAAATCCATTGTTTTAAAAAAGAAAAACCCATTTCAGGAGCATACTACGGATTATTACTTGACAAGCTGGAGGCAGAACTTGTGATACAACGGGTACACAAAAAATCCTGTTTCACCAAGACAACGCACCGTCTCACATCTCAGCAGTTGCCATGACGAAAATCCACGAATTACGGTTTGAACTGCTTGACCATCCACCTAACTCACCAGATAGCCCCAAACGACTTCATTTTGTTCCGTCATCTGAAAATTGCGCTCGGAGGACAAATATTTTCGTCAACTGAAGAGACATTCACCTTTGTGCAGAGAACACACACACCTCTCTGCAGAGAAAACCGCCACAGGGAAAAAGTGCTCAAAGTAAAAAGGAGATTATGTTGAAAAATGAAATAAATTGAATTAATGTGTTATATCTTTGTTAGGTCGGAAACTTTTCAGACCATCCCTATTAGTAGGTAGTCAGAATTCTCTAGTCTCTTCCTAGATATGACAATCTGTAGATATAATTTCTTTTAAAGGTAAATTCAATAACTAGTCATTAACACTATGTTTCTCAACTTCAAAATTATTTTTAGAGATATTATATGATAATTTTTTTTCAAATACATTTTCGTATATGTTTTCAGGACTAATGCAGGAGAGGTCATGACTCGTACTGGCGGCGTTTGGCACCCCGGTTGCTTCAATTCGCACTACACTGTGGCAGAACTGGAGGAAATCTGCGATAAGTTAGGCTTTCCCGACAGCAATGCTAATCAATTGATACCGCCTAGAAATATCGGCAACATTACGGCCCTACGTCCTGTAATCGATCACTTCAACATGGTATGGATTTACAAAAACCCTCAGTACAAATTCAAGTTGGGGATGAGAACAGGAAACGAGCCATACGTTAGTTTCGTGAAAGATGGGAATTGTTTTAGGTTGTTTTTAGCTTGTATGTGATCTGAAGAATAAAATTAGTGTTGATTTAGTTCGTTGGTAATATTGATTGATTTCCAAAAGGGTATTCCAAAAAAATGTATTCCTTTGAATATGAATATTCTTATGTTATATTTACTTTCCATAATTAACAATAATCAGTATTGAGAATATAATCAAAAAAATTCACAATAGGTAATATACTATATAAATTTTATCAAAAAAAAATTATTTCTGGCTTTTCATTACTCTGTTTGTTCATATTTAACATAATGAGAACTAAGGCAAATATCTTTCGTAGAAAACGTTTTCACAAAAACAATTCCTAGTATGAAGGTTATGGAGAAATCTCAAAGAAAGGAACTGAAAATGATAGATTTCAAAAAAATAGTCAAAATCAAAGTCAAAATATGCTTTATTGTCTGAAGAATAATATATATTAATAAAGCTTGGTTAAAATAATTCGAGAAACAATTTCAGACATAGTAGCTATCGCTACTTGTCAAGTTATAATTATTCTCGAAAACTATACACTATAAAATAATATACATTGCCAGGTAGTTGTTGAATAAAATTTCAGGTAGTTATTGAACATATGTATAAAGAACAAAAAAAATAACAAAAACAATCAGTATTTACATAGCACGAATATAGCTAATAAGAGTTTATTTGGAAAGTTTTAAATATTAATTACATATAACAAGTCAGCCACAAGTCGAATCAAAAAGTATATTGATAGTAGTCTGATAAATAATAATAGGCTCTCTCACAAAAAAAATTCTTCAAAACTTCCCTAAAGTTTACGTTACTGCATGCAAATTTCGGATTTGATGGTAAGTGTTTGAACATTTTCAACCCATTATAAATGAAAGATTCTTTAATGAGAGAATATTTCGAAATGGGCAAATTAAAGCCGTTTTTCTTCTTCTTAAACAGTGGTCTGCAAGAATCTCATAGTTTTGCTTTACACAGAAAATGTAAAGCTCTTTTCAGTATAACTAAAATTGATTGCAGTGTTTTCACAGTACATGCACCCCAAAAGGAATTCCATATCGTAGATGAGATTATATGAGCGAGTGATATGTTAATTTGGCAGC
>WOGP01007851.1:0-11519 GCA_015342065.1 Leptinotarsa undecemlineata
ACTTAATTTGATTGAAGAACAACCTACTACCAGTACCAGAAAGATTGCTTTCCAGCTAAATGTTTATTCACAATAGCCTTAAGAAAATAATTTTTCTCAAGTATATTTATTACCAAGTATAAGTAATACATTAGTATAATATCAGTGAACAAAGTTGAAAGTAAATGCTCGTCTATGCAAGTTACGTGATTTTAGAAAGCTTCACTCACTCTGGAAGTTTCTAGACTTGAACCAAATAAGAAAATACAAATAAAAAAATCATCAAAATCGAAGCACTTCTAAAGATTGACCAGACTACAAGGCAAAAACATATTGTCCCCGTCGACAATGTGTACACCCGAGGAGGATAATGGCCAAGTGGTAGTTACATTGTATCTAATGAATGTGAAATGTGTTTGTGTCCGGTCGAAGGGTGGATTTTCCCCGTGTTTACTCATTATTCTCGCCGCTCCGTCCCACCCCGTACCAGGTTGTCTACGTGAATGCTGACACAAAACAAAAAAACTGAAAAGGGTCGTGTCAGACTGAATAAAATTAAAGTTATTACTAGAAGGGGGTGAATCGCGTGCACTTAAACTGGGATGACTAACAGAGGTAACTTTGTAACGCATGAATTTTTTCTACTAGTAATGCTTGATGTCTTCATAACCCTCATTTCGCTATACTGAATCTTTTGTTGAGGATATTTGCCAAACTTTGGGTTTCGGTATCTCTGAAATCCACACATCTGTTTGATTTTTTCTTGCGACGGTCAGAATGTCCTAATCGAAAGAGCTTAATCAAGTCGTAGTTTTACAGAGGTTTGGTTAAAAATTAAGTGGAATATTCAATGTTCGCGGGTTACATACATTCGATTAGCGACTGTTTCATGTCGGTACCTTTGTCCGGAACGTATGTTCCCAGTTTCAGCTGTTTAGCATGTTTGGTTTGTTAGTGGCATGAAAGTTGAAAGTGTTCTATGTGTTTGGCAATTCTCTGCCACCGAAAAAAATGTAACAAAGAATTTGCTACAGGTTTGGTGAAAAATTGTGTTATTTTGGCGAATGTCCTTATAAATAACATAATTTGAATCTTGAAGCTGTTCATTAGTGCAGTTAGCATATTTGTTTAGTTACTGTGTAAAATATAAATTACTAGCTGTTGCTCGCTCTCATATTAACGTACAGCCGAAGGTACTGAACCTAGGATCTTGAAATATGCAGGCAGGTCTGTCACGAAACTCAATTGTGACAAACCAAATTCTACGCGGACGAAACCGCAGACAACTAGTCTAACATATATTTTGATGCGATAACTGTATATTTCATGCAATGACAATAAGTGCGTTGTGCTAGCAACAGTAAGGTTTACCTCGATTGATTGGTTGAATCAATCAATCATATATTTGTTCATTTTCGAGCCAAAGTCGTTCTGTTTTTCCGTTTAGAATGCCTTGTAATCTTACATTTTTCAGATGAATAATGTAACCCCTCCCAAAAGAGGCCTCAAGAATGAGAATAACGAAACTATATCAATAATAATGTTGCGAGATATTCCTTCCATCTTGGCTTTGGGCCAGTAATAATATAGGTCAGCATTTTGGGGAAATTTTTGACTCCAACAAAGATGATTGTTCAGCTGTTTGCGACGTGACACAAATAGAGCGTGGATTCGATTATCATAATGATATTTCTGGGCTCAAACAATATAGAAACGATATAAGTACCTGTATATTTCCCATCTCCCAAGTATATTTCATCTACAGCACTCACCTGCAACAAAAGAAAGTGTTAATACAACTGGTCAAAAAAAATTCACTGAATATGAAGATTGTTATCTAATTGAAGGTAAAACAGTTGTAAGAAGAGGAAGAGATTTGATTTGGTTCTTGAGTATGGGTTAAATGAGAATTAAAGGGCCCACTTTTTGTCTAAAAAAGTAAAAACAAGAACTAGCAATATTTGGAAGGCATAAAATAGAAGTCTTTTATATTCATACTACAGTGTACTATAATCTGTTCAGAAATGAGAGAAACTACAGAAACATCGCACCCATCAATAAGACCGACTTGGTTTTTAGCGGGGTTATTCGTGATATTCTTCAGTTTGCTTCGAAAGCGCGTTGAATAAACAGCTATACAACATGGAAGCTAGTGGTTGTCAGTATATCGACAATTCTTAGAATTCTCAACGAACTCAAGGAAAACAACGACTTTTTTGAGCCGAAAGTATACACTGGTAGAAAGTGTTTGGTTATCGATGAAGAAGTGAACCTGATATAAGAACTCGATTATGGAACATATTACATGAGCCGAATTTCACTTTTGGAAAGCAAGATAGAAAGAGCATGTTAATCAATCATCAATTCTAATGAAACTGATTCATCCAGTGAAGAATCACTCAACGAATCCCTGTAGACTTTTTTCAGAATAAAATTATCGCAATGCCTTATTCGAAGTGAGTATTCCCATTAAGTCTATAAAATTGTTTCTGAATCAACTGTAAAATCCAATAAGGAATATGAATCTCCATTTCCAAACCAACAAGAGTATATAAAGTGTGTCTCTCAGTGCAGGCACACTTTCCTACTTCCTGAAAATGACAAAGTCGAAGCCGAAACGTCGAACAACAAAAATTTTTAACGCGGTTCAACTCGAAATCAGATGTTCAAATTTCTAACCGCGGAAATCTATTCTATTAGTTTACTTCTCTGGTGATGTGATGATCTTTATTATTATACCAACGATCAATTTGATATCATCAGTGTGAATGATAATAATAATATAACGTTTGAAGTTCACTTGCTTTAGATAATAATATCAAATGAATGAATTGAGTTTTTATAACGTCACCAAGTGATACATATTTCTTTTAATATGCAAAATTTTTTAAATTCAAGTTATTGACAAATTTGATTTATTTTCCAAAAGGCTAATTCGTCAAATGCAGTAACTTTTTGCCCTTTCTACATTTGAATTTAATATTCTGTTTATTTTATAGATCTGTAGAAGATAACAATTCTAAATAATAAAAAACTATTTCAAATATAAATTATCCTTCCCAAATTAGTTTACACCATATTTTAATTATCTTCTCATCATACAGAATATATCAATTGAAAAAATATATCAACACCGCCTTGATATATTTCTTTTGGCGCTATTTTCACATTCATTGTCGGTGTTTTCGCGTTCTTTGTCGCATATCCCTATTTAATGGATCGTTAGCGGCGTCCTCAATGGATATAGAGGGTAGACATACCTCAATGATTTTGTGGTGAATTGCAGTGCTATTTGCTTGAGACGACTATGTTGCTTTCTTTGATGTAGCGACATGTTTGCAGTCTTGAAATTTTTTTACTCTCAGACAATACTGAACGAACTATATCATTGTGAATTTTTTCAGGCTTTGAATGAACTCGTTACAGGATTACAGGTTGAATGATTTCCTAGCCCTTCCTGTGTACAATTGTCAATATTACCAGAGATTCCGGGGTAACGATAAATAGCTAATCACCTTTTCGAATTGACAAAACAGCAAACACAACTACCAACCAGCATAACATCAACCGGTAATCCCGGATTAAAGTTTTTCTATTGTATCGTACATTGTATCTGCCACTGTGAAAGGTAAATGCGAAATTCGGCATCGGGGCAGAGGCAGTTGTTTTCCGTCAGAGTAAGCCGCTACGGCCCAGTTGAGTTGCATTTGTTTGCCGTTCTATTGTTGGGTAATCGGACTGTAATAATTTATTCATTTAATCTCCCTATTTTTATCTTCCGAACCATTCCGGCAGAATTCGCGCTGAAAGGAAACACTTTGTACAGATTAATTTCTTTCGGGTTTTCACAAATGTAGTACATGGAATTAGTCGGAGGGGTATAAATAAAGGGGGTGGGCTTGTACACCAATAATCTGTAGTACATTGGAATGATTTCGATATATTTCAACTGGGGTTGAATACATCGATTGATTGATATCCGGTTCGAAGGACCGAACACAGTTTTGAATCACAAACGCTCGCCCACCGGAGTGCACTTTCCACAACTTCGTGAAAAGCCACGTCAACGCTCATTACTGAACCGCGCGAGGATCACACAGGCAGTCACCCGACCTCAATGACATCGAATTTCCACACGTCATACCCGAAACAATTTTCTGGTCCGAGTGGGGCAGCATAACGAAGTTCCAAGTTATCGGTCGATTAAGGGGCTAATTGACTTTGTGGTCATATCATCCCTGGTACAGAGATTCCATTAGTTTGACCACGGATCGAGTTGTTATTCTAATGAAGTTCTGAGTCGTGTTTGCGGTGGGGCAGATTCAGTGTGATTTTTATCTTTTAGCAAAATAGTTCGCGGCTCAGAAGTGCAGATTTACAAAACAGATCAAGTTTTGCAGGGCTTTGTGATCATTTTCCTGCTCGCCAAAGTTGTCTTCAAATAAAAGAAACAGCAATAAAAATTACCCGAAATTGATAGTTGAGAACAGAATGATGTGATTTGATATTTTTACATTTGTGCTTTCAACCAAATAGTAAAATGAAAATACAAAAATAGATCATTTATAGCTTTCTCAACAATACACAAAAAACGAATCTGAATATGAGGAATAGTTTTTGATTTCAGAAATGGAAATTATATTGAGATAAATGACTTCATAGCCGACGTTAAATGGGAACATATTCTCTGTAATTCAGATGTTAATAATAACATAAATTGTGACTTTATTCATCAGGCAATCTATACATTTATTCCTTTGAAAAAATTCAAAACTTCTACCTTTTCCTCTTGGTTCTGTTTTAACCTCAGAAAAATGATTTTCGACAAAAAAATTTGCCTCTGGAAACACCCTACATTTTGTTTTATGTGGTGCTGCAGATTTTTCCTGCAGCTAAAAAAGCAAATGCGCCACTGGAATCGATGAAGTTGACCCGGAGCGCCAATTGATTTTTATTGTTGTTTTATTATTAAATATTGAGTTCGATCATAAAAATTATAAGGAAACATGCAACAATGATTACTATTATGATTTCTGTAAATTGAGGGACAGTTGTGAAGCTATTCGAGATCTGTGCTATGAAAATTACATTAATGAAATTGAAGATAATATTTCTGATACTCCAAAGGCCTTTTAGGGTTACATTCAGAGTGAAAGGAAGGATTATAAGTTACCTTCAGCCATGTTTTATGAAAATGAAGTTTGTAATAATACTTTTGAGATTTCAATTATTTTGCCCCTTATTTTTCAACTCTACAATATAATAATCAGACTGTGGGTGAAAATTCACTGAGTCACGACTATGTAGAGGACTATAGTTGTATATCTTCCTCAACTTAACCTTCCCCGCCAATTTCAATAAATAAAACAAATTTCTCAAAAAATTCCTAGTTTCCAGAATAAATCTTCATATCAACTCCACTGGAACACAATGCAGGCAAATGCTAACTACTCTTGCCTATTATCGCCATACGATGAAATAGATGACAGAAATTAATATGAATATGCGGTTTCTTGTGAGAATACTAACATAGAATACAGGAACCATGATGTAAACCACATTTGATGAACTGAATCAACTGTTTTGTTTATGGTTTCATTCGCTATACTTCATTTACAATGAAAACAGTAAATTGTGTGAATTTACTGCCTCGAAGCTTTCAAAGTGAAAATTCATTGTATTCAGAAGTAATTATTTTTGTTTACTAATTAGTTGAGTTGAGTCAGTGAGAGTTTCTGAAATATTCGACATCAGAAACAACAAAGGAATATTAGAATATGAGGATGAACGGTAAAGTGGAAGGTAAGATAGTTCATTAAATCTTCATGAGGAGTTTTTCTTTATTTTATTGTAGAATAACTGATCTACGATTCCCTTGCAAAGAAGAGTGCTGCAAATGGATTCATTGGAGCAGACTAACGAATTGTACTAAATTAAGTGTTGGAAATGCCTCCTTCGGCTTCAATACAACCGTCGAGCCGCCGCATCATTCTATTACGCACTCTTCTGAAAATACCGGGCGTATTTTTATTGTGTCACATGAATTAATTATTTTATTCCGTAAATCCTCTTCACTTTGAATAGCAGTTTTGTATACCAACTCTTCGAGGTGTTCCCAGAGAAAATAATCTGAGGGATTCATTTCGGGCGAGCGAGGTGGCCATGGCTGTGGACCTGTTCTCCCATTCCAGCGGTTATGGTCCTTTTCATCAAAAAAATTCCGTGCCACAACACTAAAGTGTGGTGCAACCACACTTGCATGTACCACATATTTATTCTAAAAGTCCAGGTGAAACAAATTCTAAAAACCTTCGGTATTCTTCTCCATTAAGTCTAGGTGAAAGGAAGTGAGGCCCAATGAGACGGTCACCGACAATTCCAACCCAAATATTAGAAGAAAACTGTGCTTGAACATTATTTTCTATCAAGGTGTGTGGATTGTTTTCGGCCAAAATGTGATTGTTGTGGAAGTTAAAAATTGAATTGCGGCGAGAAAAATAAGCTTCAGCTGTGAACAATATTCGACTTAGGAAACCTGGATTTCTTCTTATTTTACCACGTAACCAATTAGAAAAAGCTAGTCTTACAGGCAAATCTCTAGGCAATAGAGATTGCTTACATTGCATGTAATAGGGATATAGCTACTGGGTTCTTAAAATCTGCCACACTGTGACATGGGTAATATTAAGTTCTTATATGAAGTTCTTCAGCTATTTTCCAAGTACTGGTATGAGGATTTACTTGAATCTCATTTAAAACAGCTTCTTCAATTTGAACTGTTCGTACTGTTGCAGGCCTCCCGTCGATCATTTAAAGCCGCCTGTTTCAGAAAGTCGTGCATGGAGACGTACAAAAGTTCTTCTATTAGGCACTACACGCTGAGGAGATCTTACATGGTAAATGCGTCTTGCAGCATTCGAGTTTCCGTGAGCCATTCCATTACAGAAATGCATATCTGTCATTTCACTGTTTGTAAATTGAAGCATGTATTACAAAAATTGTTCGAAAAATGACCACTAAACACACTTTTTATAACAATTATAAATTGAAAGCTTATAAAGTTGACAACTGTTGAGTTGTTTTTTGAATGTTGCAATCGTTTTCCAAGCCAACCCTTGATTATTATTTATGGTATTTTCAGAAGAGTGCGAAATTCAATGATGCGGCGGCTAGCCGGTTGTATTGAAGTCGAAGGAGGACATTTCCAACATTTAATTTAGTGCAATTAGTTAGTCTGAATGCTAATGTTATTTAATATTTGTTGTTATTGTTACATAATCAGTAATGAAAAATTGTAAAAATAATAATTTGCAAAAGAAATATTTAATTCCCCATATAATTCCTTGTGAGGTTCAGGGATATGCACTTAGGTCGACTTTTTTTTCTTAAAAACTGAGCAAGATACGAAAAAAATTCAAGAATAAAAAAAGTTGTGTTCCTAATTGCTCAATCCAAAGAAACAATGAAAATTGGACTGAAGTCAGTGGTGTACATTTTTAAGTCAAAAATATTCGTTCAAATCCCACTCGAGACGCCACTGGACTCAATAAATCTAATCACGTTCGGGCTACACTAGCTTCTTGATGTTATAAATACCATTGCCAAATTACAACAAAATTAGGTAAAAGGATATTTAAGATATTTACGAATAACTTTTTTTTCATTTTAACACCCTTTATCTTGAGAACGAAGAATTTGCGGACCCATGTTTATATGAACATTTCGTCTTAAAATTACCTGTTGAATATATGGTACATACTTAACTAACACCCTGTATAAGAACATCTCATATTATAATCCATCCATGAACAAGTTTTCGTTTCCACCTCAACGGAGTGGTTTTGAAAATGAAAGGGCTAGAAATGTCGTCTCTAGAATATTCCAGAACAGTTCAGAAAGAAGATCCTGTAACATCCTAGATCAGTGTGAGACGATCAAGGGAGAGGCAGTCCTCCATTCTTTTCATCTGAATATAGTGCGTTTGAAGATATAAGGGCTAAAAGTTGAGACCCTCTACAAATTCGAAAAGTTTAGGGTAAAAAACGTGAATTCGACAAGGACTAGTTTAGAAAAAAAATGCATCGTCGGAAAATGTATAGAAATTGTCGAAACTAGGAGGTTGAAACTAAAACTTCTAAAAGCACCTGACTTTCAGTATGAATAGCTCCCCTTTCTCCCAAAGCCATGGTTCAATAAGTGACTATCCTTTCTTTGACATGGTATTCGGAGATGAAAAGCCCTGTTGCTAGATAACTACTCGATTCGTGCGAGAATCCAGGACAAAAGAGCAATGGGCAAAATTAAATTCCTGAATCGCTGATATTTCACCGAGAACCGGGATAGTAACCATTTCAGTAGTAATGGAAAGGTTAATTTTACCTCATATTTGTCGTCACAATATCCCGTCAGACTGTATCATTAAAACCGTCTGAGCAGTGTCGTACGATTACTGTTTTTTTTTGTCTCTGAAATAACACAATTTGAATGTTTGCAAAATATGGGAGAAAAATTCTTGATGGACCTGATATCGATTTCGAGGTAGTAAAAAAAGGAGTAGGAAATTTTTGTCTTTGATAGATTTGATAGACTTTATGGAAACTTCTGGTAGTAGTTTTTTGTTGCTCAGGAGCTTTTCATTGATTTTCTTCCATTTTTTAAGTCGCCTATTCCAAGGATCATATTTCGTCTCGTAGTTTGTCTGGTACTATATTGTTCATTTGTTATTGTTTCTGAAAACAATTTGGATCGTCCATAAATCGCTTGGCACCTTTGAAGTAGTATCTCATATTCGCATAGGACAAACCGAATTGTTCTGGCCCCTTTGTTGCATTGCCTGCTGCTGAAGTCTTTGTCAAACAGCCCTCTCTTGGCAAAATGTATTTTAGAACAGAATCATATGTTTTCCTTCACTGAGTGCGTGTTTCGCCGCAACAGACTTGTCCATTTGGCCTAGTCTGCAGTTCTTCTCATGCTCTTTCAGCCTAGTTCCCATAGATTTTTTAGTGGAGTTTCTTCCAATGGAGAGGAAACATCTGTGAGCAATTGAATGGCGTGGCGATGGGAAGTCCACTCAGTCCAGTAATAGCCAAAGTTTTTATGGAACGTTTTAAAGGAAAAACAATCGACGCCTTCGAGTTAAAATAGACCTTGTGACTACGTTACGTGGAGACACCTTGATCATCTGGAAATATGAAAAGGACGCCCTGAACCTTTCCTAGACCTTTTGACCGCTCAACCTCCCATCATCAATTTCACCATGGAAACTGAACAGGTGGACCTGTTCAGTTAGCGTTCCTAGATGTACTAATACAACTATATAGTACTAGACTAACCCATGAAGTGTACCGAAAACCTACGAACTATCAAACCACCATTCTAGTCAAAAGAGAAATCATATCTACTCTAACTGAATGGGCTGGAAGAATATGAGAACCAGAGTATCTAGAGAAAGAACTGGAACATCATCAACTGACCTTGAGATCGAATCGATACAGTTCACGAGATCAACAAAGTCATGAAAAAGAAGAGTTCAACGGTTCAAAACGTGTGTATCTCCCATATAACCTTAGGGTCACAGGGAAAGTTGGAAAACTTTGGGGAAATATAACATTAAAACGGTTTTCAAACCTTCCAAACAGACTAGGCCAAACAGACAAGTCGGCTGTAGGGAAACACGCACTCAATGAAGGAAACCACAGGATTCTATTCGAAAACACGAAACACATTTCCCAGAACCAGGGATACCATAGCCAACTGGTACGGAAGGCAATAGGGTAATTTCAACAGAAAAGAATAAGCTGTGAACTTCAACCATTAATGAAATCCCATTCTGAGAAGTTCAATAATACCAGACATCATGACTTCAAGTAGAAGATCGTCAAAGAATGTTATCGACAATTCACCTAATGCAGCTACAGTGATCGGCACACCAAACTACCTGAATCAACATAAATATATCTTAATGCAGTTCGGAATAGCCAGTCATGAACACTGCAGCCTTTTTTTGTTCGGGTGCCCTCCAGATGGATGCAGTGACTGGCTCTGTGATTATTATGAGTCGATCGTTGTGCCATTGTAGAAGTTCTTCCTTAATTTTCCTGAAATATACTTTCACAAAGGTTTGCCCGTATGTTCTCTCAAATTTACGAATATCGTCTCTGTACTCCTCATGTTTCTTCGTGACCCGTTTCCTGAGTTGGTGCCTAATAAAAGGTTTTGGTAACCCTCCTATCTGGTTCAGGATCCAGGATATCTTAATAATGATACTACTTTTGGGATCGTCTTTTTTATGTCAGTTTAGTGGATCGAACCAGTGCTGTATCTAGCTGCCTTGCAGTGAATGATAGAGAACGAATCTCTTTCGGCAATCATTACCGAAGCCTGACTTTGTAACTGATCGTCTTGGAGAGCCTCGCTGATCTCTGATATTCGAAGATGGAGTCTTCCGTCTGTCCCATAGATGACATCTTCTTATGGGGGGATGTCATTCGTAGAGAAAGATGTATTACTATTTGAAAAATATTTACAAGAACTTGACATGAAATTCCACTATATGAATATGATATATTTGTAGACACAATATATCGACGTTACAAACGTTGCTATATCAATTACTATTTGAATTGAAGGGGTTATATTTTTAGGAGTGATTAATTTTTGGGAAAAAAGTTTTTGGCTGTCTACTACTCCATGCCTTATCTTTTTTTGTATCAAGATGGAGTAGTATAAAGCCAAAAACTTTCTTCCCCAAAAACCAATTACTACTACCATCACCATCATCACTTACCTCAAAACAGCTTCAGGTTCAGGAATGTTATATCGGTGACCAGCAAACTTCCTCAGCAGAAACAAGCACCCACTAACGACCTCTTCTTCCAAAAGTATTTCAACGTCAGCTGCCGTCGGCCCCACTACCCATCCCAGCAGAACTCTCGGATGACTATCAATGACGTAGAAGCCAAACACGTCCTCTAACCATGACCTCCCTTTTTCGTCCTTTGGAGTGAAATGAGCAGGGATATTTAGTTTGTCGTCCTCGGTCCACATCAAGCTGAACCCCTTCAAGTCCTCTGGCCACCATCTCGTTGAAAATCTGAGCAAAATCTTGTTAACGGTGCCCAAAGCAATGTGCTCGATGGAATTCACTTTGAAAGGTGGCAACTGGGGGACGAACCAGTCCCTGTGGAACTTCTTCAGTACTCCCACCGATACTGTGACCAAGACGTGATCTGCGTGGAAAGAAGATCCGTCTGCACAGAGAACTGTCGCTGCGCCTTTATCATTGTCGATGTCGTCCCAGATTATTTTGGATACTTCTTTTCTCAGGAGTATTTTACCTTCGATTGGTAGCTGCTTGTTCGGATCGGGATACTTTTTCTGTAAATCAATTGATAATGATCAGCTAGTCTTGATTGGATTCAGTTCGATACCTTTCACTTTTGGTTAGATCGGATTAGTTTATTGAATTTGGAATGAGAATGAATTCATGGTTGGATCTTGTCACAATTTTCCTTTGAAGCTTCAGAGGCATTCAATGGATC
>WOGP01007852.1:0-11518 GCA_015342065.1 Leptinotarsa undecemlineata
AAGCTACAAAATGATAATTAAGGTGGTGATACAATAAAACTGGTATAAAAGGGCACAACTTACTGTTAGTGAGGTTGGCCGTGTCGAAAAGAATGTTATACTTGAATAATTGAAACATGTCAATACAATAAACAAGTCATTTGATTAAACGAGGTATACGCATTCACCTACATACGTTTTTTTCAATGATTATTTTGGTTTGATTTTGATCAAAATTAGAAAGATTTGAAGAAACTACGAACTTTTGTACATATCGTAGTTCATGATTTTGGCACCATGATACCAACAAAGTCTCACTTTTTACAGTATCCAAAGTTATATGTTTTATGTCATTTTGTGTTGGTGTTTTCTCGAAAATTTGGTTGTAGCAATGTTTTTACTTTATTTTTTTAAAACGTATCTAATGTGTCTGATGGTTTTTGAAATAGTAATATTATCAACACGAAGAAACTAATTTTAAAGCCCTGAAGAAGAATTTATTTAGGTTCGAAACATGGGCCAAAAAATAATTGTTTTATAAGGAAAAATTTATCCCGATATCCAACCAACCGTTTTTCAGAAAAATTATTGGATCATTGAACAAGTTAACTGACTATATTGATAGTTTTGTAACTTAGTTCACGAAAAATAAATTGACACTACCATTTCTCACTTTCATGTCATTCTGCATAGCATGTGGTGTAAATGAATGGGTCTTCAAGACAGCCAACTGTCCCAAAATTTCACTCAACATTATAACGGAGAATTATGAAAAATTTGGAAAAACGAATGAATATTCTGATATTTCATCATATTTTAGCTTCTTCAGTATCTTCTTAGATCTTCAAAGAGTTCATAGGATGTTATGATATTTTACGTTGTGATGAAGTACGTTATAACTCGTTTCGGATTTTATGATGTATGTGTATGTGTTTATGATTGAATTATATCATAAGGCGTTAGCATTATAACGAGGTACGTTAAGAATAAGTACTTTATGATGAAGTATAATATGATGGATTACGTGGATTACGTTATGAAACTGTACATTATGCCGCTGTAAATTTTTATCTTGTACTATGTGATCAATTGCCATTTATATGGTTTGACGTTATGATGGAGTAAATTTCTGTGTATTGCGATTTCTATCCTGTACATAATGATGCATTAGGTGTCCCCATTTCGGGCGACTATTGTCAAAGTATTTTGGGGAATTATATTTAACATAGTTTCCTGAGTCACTGAGGTTACTTTTTCAATTCGCTGCTTTTCTGGAATTCTCCTTTATATTTGTATAATAAAATTTTATAACATCTCAAAAGATGTTTTCCTTACCTTTTGAAGTACCTGTCGGTTCCCTTCTTTCCGTAGTTTTCGTCATGAATTTTCGTCATACACTAAGCTCGTCTTTATTTTTTAGAGAAGCGGGTAGAAGAACTTATAATGTCAATGACTTCTCCCTTTCAACTATAATTGTTGTGCTGAATTTTTTTCTTAATTTCTTTGTTTTGAGAAAACTGCGAATTGTCAAATTGAAAGTTCAGTGAAACAATTGAAATCAACAGTTTTATTATGCAATCAAAACTATACATTATGCAATACTCAGTACCTCATGGCTTTGACGCTCCGTATATCCGAAAATGCAAAAATTGTAACTGGAAAACATCTGTTACTATATTATTACATTTCTCTCTGGGAGATTATCCCACTGAGCTTTGACGCATTTTCAGTCACTGATAATATATTCACAAAGTTACTATTAGTACCAGTAATAAATAGATTCATAAAGCAAGCTCAAACAAAACGGATGTTATATATCGTGTAATGACAGGCAAATGCAAATCACAGCAGCATATTTTCATTCTGAACATTGTTACCAGTTGAATGAATATATTTTTTTCCATATCACCAACTAGATGAATTCAATATCAAAATGGCATCCTTATCAGTCAGTGGGATTTGCTTGAAGACAGACAGTCAACAAATCTGAAGAAATGAACTTTAAATGTACCAGAGAACACATACTCTACTGGCTAATACCCCGAACGGTATTTGATTATATCCAGCAGTCGTCAGTGCAAGAATCTTCACAGAAAATTTTCCAGCAGTCGTCAGTGCAAGAATCTTCACAGAAAATTTCCTGTATATCCAATTGACAATACAACTAAAAGAGTCGACCTTCAGTTCTGGAACAGGCACACTTGCAGACCGGTTTCAGACTCCTTAGCCGCTCGTCAGTGCTAGATAGTGACCATCATCGATCTAAAGTCAGTGATATTCCACTATTGAAAATCGAAATTATTTTAGAGTATTTCATTCCTTGTCTTAAGTTGGAGCGAACATCCAAAATGTCACCCCATCTAGTGGACTAGGTATTAGCCAACTGCATATCGGAAGTTTGTCCGATTCCTCTGAATATGAAAGAAAAACTTTCTTATAAGTAAGTGGGCTATGCTTGAAGACAGGCAGAAACAAATGTGAAGAAATGAACTTAAGTCGAGGAATGAAATACTCTGAAAGAATTTCGATTTTCAATTATGGAATATCATTGACTTTAGGTCGATGATGGTCACTATCTTGCACTGACGAGCGGCTAAGGAGCCCGAAACCGGTCTGCAAGTGTGCCCGTTCAAAAATTGAAAGTCGACTCTCTCAGTCGCATATGCAGAGAATTTTCTGTGAATATTCCTGCACTGATGTCTGTCAGATATAATCCAACGCAGTTCGTGGTATTAGTCAGTGGAGTAGTTGTTTTCTGATAGGCGTCAGTCCATTCAACCTACTGAGTAGGTATTTCCGAGATGGGCTTGAACGTTTAAAGTTCACTTCTTTACATGTCAAAATGACATGAATGATATTTAGGAAACTAAAATATTCTTCACGATATATAATATTTTCTGAGAATAAATAAAAATTGTCGTACATATCTTTCAAAATATCAAATTTACCATCAGCGTTAGCGTGATTATATAACATCGACAATATCAACAACTACTCATGGCGGATAATGAAGCAGTCGTAAGGACTTAAGTATGAATTTTTCAGTGTATGAATGTGAGTTCGAAGAAGTATCCTTGTAATAATAAATAGGAGTGTACCAGATTTGAGAAGTTGTTAACAATCTTGTTGAATACTTCACCAAAATCCACACTACATCAAAACAAGCAAAAATCTCTACTCACTGAAGTCAATGAGTGATATTTTGTTTCAAAATATGTATTATTCGAATTAATACTATGAGTATTCGTTCAAATTTATCCACATCTCCCATTTTTTGTATAACGTATGTTTAGAATTCAAATATCTAAAGCTTCTGATCTTTGGAAGAATTCGAAAGTCCGTATCAATAAGGAACCCCTATTACTGCTCAAAAATATGTTGGGGAAGATAAAAAGTTTTTTCTCTGGCAATTCTACTTTGCAGTGAAAGCAGTCTAAGAACGTTGACAATTTATCAATTATCTATTGTAATGATGAACTTGATGCGAGAAAGAAAATATAGTCATTGGTCACTAAATTGGTTGGTAAATGATTGATTGCTATAGAAAAATATTCTTTGTTTTGATTTCAGGAAGGTAAAAGTGATATTCAGTTTTGTCGTCCTTTTTGCTTTCGGCAAGGCCCTCGAAAATGGTGAAAATTGCAAGTGTTTCGAAGAATTCCATCCTGAGAGGGAAGGCGATCGTTGGATTTGCAGGGGCGATAAGCATTCCAGAATATTCAATTGTGAGGAAGAAAAACCGCCGTTGTGCAGGTGCTACAATAAAGGAAGAGAAGTGATCTTGGATATCGGAGAGACCAACTGTGCAGATGTCGAGATGCACTATGATTTACTCTATTGCGAGCCAAGAAGCGAGTGGGAGTCATATTACAATGATCATCCCTATAGGAGAATTTTGTACTTCACTCCTAGAAATAAAATTCTTTAATCATGCTTTTTTTAATTTTTCATTATCGTGAATTCCTAATTTCTAATTTGAAATACTAAACGAGAATTCCCAAAGTACAATCAAACAATTTCAAATTAAGAACTTTAGACCAAAATCCACTTTAACTGAAGATATACTTCGATATTTTTTTAACTCAATCTGAAATTATATAAAATTGGTATTATAGTTCTTGAGTGGGAAAAGTGAATTTCATTTGTGAATGGCTATATTACTTTGGAGGTGGTCACTGTGAACAAATGAGTTGTATATTTTTTAAGTTGCCTGTACTATTTCATTTCATATTAATGTACTATCTCTATAAAAAACAATGTTCTCCAAGATAACACGATGGTATTTTTTTATTATTGATCAAAAGTCATTGTTCGTCAAGGAAGTTACAATTTTCAAATCAATCTTTCTAGGAATATTCACCTTCCACAAGTATCACCTTTCCAGAGTTTCTTTATATGGCATGGGTGGCGTTTATTTGTGGGAGGTTTTATATGGTAATAACTAGGTAATTCATCAGACCCAATTCATTACTGTTTCATTTAGCTGTTCCGATTTACTTCGTAGAAACTATACTCCATAATTCTACCTTCTGATCAACGATATAATAACAGAAACAGTTTTCAAGAAGCGGGTTTAGCAGATCTGAAAATTCGTTCTTATCAATTCAGTGCATCATGTGTACTTCCAAAAAGTTTTTACTGGGTGGTGATGTACTTGTCGGAAACAAAACATTTCGAAACAGACCTATGCGAGTTACCTATTGATATTTATTGTAAAAAATTCACAGTCTCGTTTTCCCATCACATGGGACAAGATAGAATACATTTACATTATGAATTACGACTTTATTAGATACAAAATATCACTGTCCGATATATCGAGAAATAATGACTGAATATTACTCCATTTTAATGATAAGCGAAGGGTGATTATTAAACATGCGGTAGAAATTCAGGGGACTATTTCTCGGACTATTGTCCTTTGATGATTTCTGATAGGGCGCTTCGTTTCGAGAATACGAAGAGAAAAATAATTTCGACAACAATTTATTACCAAAATTCACATGCAGGTAATGTTTTTTAATCTACAAGATCTTTTGAAAATGACTACCTCCCGCTCGGATGCAAGAATCAAATCTTCTCCTCATCGACCCCCGAACTCTTTCAAAAACACCAGATTTATTTCTGATTGCGTTACACCCAGCAATTATCTGATTTGTCGAATCTTCCACATTTCTCACTGGAATAGTATGAACCAATTAATTAAGGTCGCCTCATAGGAAATAATCCAGGGGCTTTAATTTCTCTGATCGAGCAGGCCATAAGTGAGGTACACCTTGACCAATCCTCGACTTCAAATATTAAACACAGAAATTGCACGTCAAATAGACAAAGTTATTTAGTTTCAACCTATTCGACACATACAAATGATTACTCACGAGACGTAATATTCAAATTGAATCTCTGCAGCCGTTTGTAATAATCAGAATGTTGTTGATAGGTAGATTTTTTATTACTTGGTAGATCTATTGTAGTACGCTATAGTTTTATTCCGGCTACATAGATAATTTTAAAATTATCAAATTTGTTATTGTCAAAATCTTCGAAACAAAGCGCCGTATCAAAAGTCATCAGAAGACAAAGTATCTTTATAATAGTCCAAGTTATAGTTCCTTTATTTTTTGTTTTTTGCCGTGTGTTTGATAAACACCCTGTATATATTTTTGTTGATTTTGTGGCTCATGAAGTCATGACATAAGCGAGGTCACTGAAATATTCTTCCATATTGTTCATTGTTGAAAATAAAATTTGCTGTGCCCGAGTAATTAACAGTTTTATATTCGTTTCAAAAAATCTGCAAACAGTCCATAAAAATAAATATCCCAATTGTTCATCGTTCATAGCATGACAATAATGAAGTCTGCTTGATTATTTTTCCTACGAAATGTTACTGGAAAATTTCCTTGCGAGCACTTCTTTTCTATCGGCGAGTTCTGAAATGAAATGAATTACAGGGGTCACGTATTTCCTCAAAAACATCTAGTTGGCTCTGAGAGATAACGTTTGCCTGTTTACGGGTTTGAAATATTGTCAAACCCGAATGAGGTTTCAACTAACATAAGGCTCCAGTGAGATAACGTACCCCTTCCTCACGACGAGCTGATTTGAGAGTGGCTGAATAACAATTATCCAAACGATTGGATTGGTAATAGTGGTTCCTCAGAATGAACCGCTGCATTACCTGATATCACACTCTTAAAGATTTCTGTGAAGAACAGAGGTTCACGTCACACAACCGCAGACTACTCCAGAGCTCATGGTTAGATTGGGAGGTACTCCTAACGAAATCACCCCAGAAACATTCCATAATCAAATCATAAACAGATTTCTTCATCGTCAAAAAGTGGGGTTGACTAATTTAAAGATTTACTGGAATGAATTGGAGTGACCCCGGAATACTTTTTTTTATTTATAACATTCATCGTTCGTTCGAATCAAACTGCTAATTACTCAAGAAGGGCTAAACGGCTGAACGGAATTCCGAAAATGATAAAATGTTAAATGTAGATATACCTATCAAACGAATTATCTCTAGACACCCAGTCTATTTGAAAAAAAAAAAAATATAGAGCCATTTTGGCGACAAGTGATGCACCAAATTTTAGTTTTTATGAAAGATATCGGAGTTTTTCATCGACCTCTCAGAGGACTTCATATTTCACAATCTGAAAAGAAAAATAGATATTGTTAATTGGAAAACTCCATTCATACATAATTCATTACATTTACGATTGAATATGTTTACTATAGAAACCGGTTTTTGTATTCTGTCTAACCACAAACAGTAGGACGGAAAATACAGATAATTGTTTAGTAGTCAGCAACGTAAAAGAATCAAATATTAAACATTTTATAGTACTGCAAAATTATAGATTCCAGAAAGATAAGTATATGAAAATTTCGAAAAGGGATAATACAGTTATTGTAAACCTCAAAACAGTCGAAACACACTCAATTTGAGAAAAATATTTCTTTGAAGTTGGTTGAAAAAGTTTCATGGTGCATTTCATTAGTTCGGAATCGATTTGAAATTCCTGAAAGAATATGTAAAAAATTAAAAACATAATAAGCAAAAAACTTAAATTACAATAAAATAAAATGCAAGCAACAACAAAAAAATTGAACGGTTGAACACGAAATATAAATTTGAAAAAAATAAAAAATTATTAATAAGAAATGAAAAATAAAAATTGAAAGATTCCAAACCAAGTTGCTACACGACGTTTCGATTGTCAGTATCCACAATCGTCTTCAGTTGATAATTGGACTTATTCCTCCGAGATCTGACTGTGTATAGGTCATTCGATTGCTTTCACCTATCCCCTCTTCCCTCACACCACTTCATCGGTTTTGGCGGACCGTTTGACGGGAGTTGGTCACTGGAACAAGGGGAACAACTCCAGTTATCACCTGGAGATGATTTTGGATACTAACAATCGACTCGTCATGTAGTAACTTGGTTTGGAATCTTTTGATTTTTTATTTTTCATTTTTTGTTAATGATTTTTATTTATTCTTTTTATTTTCTTCCCATGATTATAGTTCAATTTCAATTTTTATTTTTTGGTTGTTGCTTGTATTCTATTTCATTAAAATTCAAGTTGTTTTGCTTGATATAATTGTTATTTTTCTGCTAATCTTTTTAATTTTTTACAAATCATTCCTGGGATTTCAAATCAATTTATATCATATTAGACAATGAGAATCTGAACTAACGAAATGAGAAAAATATATTGTTGTCTATCACATACTTTGCAATAATTGTTTTTATTGGAACAACTTCCAGAATTCCAACGACAAGAATAACTTCACATAAAAGATATATTAGATTTTCCAGGAATTTCGGTGCATTTGCAAGTTTTGTTCATTTTTTTGGCTCTCCTTTATTATATTTTCATTTTATTGTGCTGAAGAAGTCACCGTTCGGAGATGAATGCCAAAAAAATTGTATAAATGGACAGTGTTTGTTTTTCAAATGCGTATTTTACTGAGAATTTCTTTATCCCATTCAGAACAAAATATCTCTAACTATATAAATGTTGAAGCATACCATTTCGAAAACTTAAAATGAAAATATATCAAGTGAAATTCAGAATATCATTTTATGCTCTAGTCTGTGTCCACATATCGTTCTATTATTTTTTTGACAAGAAGTGATTTTTCATGTATACATGATGAATGGTGGAATCACTCTAATGACCTATAAATAGTCAGATCTCGGATGAATAAGTCCAGTTATCACCCGAAGATGATTGTGGATACTAACAATCGAAACGTCGTGACGTAACTTGGTTTGAAATCTTTTAATCTTTATTTTTCATTTCTGTTAATAAAATTTTTATTTTTCAGCTTTTATCAATATTTCAATTTTTTATTTTTTATTGTAGCTTGTATGTTAATTTCTTGTCATTTTCAGTTTTTTGTGTTTAGTAAAATTGTTTTTTCGTTTAATCTTTTTATTGTTTAAGGGATTTCAAATCAATTTATATTTTACTAGACAATGAAAGTCCGTACTGATGTAATCTACCATAGAGTTATTTCAATAACATAACTCTCACATCAAAACTGTAACAGCTTTCTCGACGCGAATTTCACCAATCATTTTGGCGTCATCGGCTGATGCGGAAGCAGTATTTGTGTTAGTGATATTGTTGTGAAGAAAACTCCCAGGGTTTTCAAAAAGGAGTATGCCGCAAAATTCAAAAATTCTGCCTTTCAATGTTTCTCGAAAAATTAAAAGCTCTCATTAGCCAACTAATCCACTGAATGCCCTGTACATGTTACATCTCTATGGAGGATTAAATCCCAATCCATAAATTAAATTTATTTATTTCAACTGTCAAAATGTATGATGATATACATTTGGAAATATATTTTTCACCAATTATTTCAATTAATTGAAAAGCAAATATCCAGAATCAAATTGTTTATTTTGTTATTCACATACAAAAATAAATGTGCGTATAATTATATCCGATGGCATATTTTCGGAATAAAATGACAACAGTATTTATCAATAGCAGCATATCAGTCAAATGGAATATTTTCCATCGCATCTGAAGTAATAACATGATAGTTATTCAACAAATTTGCATTTGTACAATTAGTAGATACTACGAAATATAATGATATGGAATATTTTCATTCAATGATGAGCTGTTTTTTGGGTTCGCCTCATGTTATGTGTTTAATCAGCACAAGGATTATTGGCACAACGTTTCGAAAAAGTAACATTTGCCTTTATTTGGTGATGTCTGGAGTTTTAAAATAGGCTATTTCAAAAAAAATTATCAATAAAAATGTCAAAATGATTTGAGAAGAGGCATTTTCAATATTTCTTTTTTATTTTGAAGACGGACCGAGACCGGGACATTCTTTTTTTACTCAGAATTTATGAAAACTACAGGTAAGTGACCAATAATACTTTTCGAAACTTTGTATCATGTAATAACTTTCTGTGAACTTTTCAGTTTGCCTTTATTACATTTGCGGGCAGATAGATACTCTGTTGATCTGAATGTCTCTACTTTCAGAATTGTGGAAGGTTGGAAACCGAGAGAACCTTAACGAACATTGACTTCTACACAGCATTGTGTCTTTCAGTGTTGATTTGGTGTGAGAAAAGTAATCTAGTTAAACCATTCAAAACTGCTGATGCTGAGTTATTTAGTTTTCAACAATGACTTGCAGTTTATTTATTTATTCATTCTCAGTGGAATACAAAAAAGTATTCATAAATAATGATAACATAAATAACAATAAATGATTTGATTGTTATGAATAATATGCAATATACTGTTATGAACAGTTATTGATCAAGTGCCGTGCAAATTACAATAGTTAGATATGGAAATGTTGGTAGTGTGAACGTTTGAGACACGTGATTAAGGTTGCAAAATAATTAGAAAAGATTTCGATTTTTATTGATTTGGATATAGAGTTATAGGGTCTTCAACACCTATTTAGGGGAGAATTCAAATGGTAATCAGTTTTACTTTGATTTGGTTGGAATGAATATAATCCTCTACAGAGGTACATTAATCAAAGGTTGGTTCAATATACAACTGCTGTCGAAAAAACATTCATTATTTTATATAGAAACTCAATATCAGCTTTTTGGCGTCATTCCGCCAAAGATATCAGATTGAGTTGTATTTCAATTCGTAATTTTCTATTGATATTGGGGACGAATTTGCTTTGTATAAATTCAATCTTTTCAATATACGAGATATACAGGAGGTCCCAAATAACTGAAGCAGAACTCAGCTGGCTACTTATATAAGCCATGTAAAATATACGAACAGATTTAGTATTACAGAAGTTGTGATATATCCTAATCAGAAATCCAAGAGCTTTGTTTGCTTTTTTTTGCAATATTGTTAATATACGATAATATAATAATACTCCTTCAGACGTTTTCTTTAGTTGTTGTCTGTTTATGTGATATTGCTGCTGGTAAATATTTTTGTTTCTTGTGAATGTAATAGAGTAGCATTTTTAAAGATTGAGGAATAAGGACTTTTTCTAGCAGAATTTCAGAAGATTATTGATGTCGTTCTAAATGAGGAGTGAATCGTTGAAAGATGTCACAGTATGGAATACTTTCAAGTCGTTAGCATACATTAAAAAATTGCAGTAGGAAACTACAAGTGCAGTTTTCCATATTTTTGGAAAAAATTCGTCTTTGATAGACCTATTAAATAAAATAAATGAGATATGAGACATTTCTTGAGCGCATTGTTTCAAAAATTAATTCCTGAAAATTTCTATTTTATTCTGTTACTTACTGGAAAATAATCTGCATGATGAGCAGATATTTGAACCCTTTCTATAGCAAAAGAGCAAAATGCCGATTTCAAATTTTTCGTATATATTCATTAAAAACTAGTTTCGTTTTGAACTGTTGATTGCTTTTGAGAGTAAGGAGTTTACATATAATCTTCGTCACCTGAGAGGATAGAAGTTGATATACGGCTTCTTCAGGTCTGGATTCCTTTTGGCACAATCACCAAAACAAAATTTTCAGTTACCTAGCTGTCTTAGGTCGAGAAAGCTTCATTTCATAACAATTCAACCCATGTTCAAAACTTTTTTCTCATGATTGAAGGGATTATCAACACCTTTCTTTTGTCTCAGGAGATAACAAAATCTCACCTGCTCTCTTGGTTAACGAAAAACACATCGAGAGACAGTATTTTGTTCTGGAAGAATGTATTGTAAAATTGAATTTCTATTCGGCCATACCTTTTTTTATTTCAGTGTATTATAGATTGAAAATCAAACTGATAAACCAATAATTATTATTTAAATATTACTTAATTTGTTTATTACTAATGAATATTACTATAATTCAGAAAGTCTTTTTATTTTCCAGCAGAAAATATAGTAATGATAACCAAGTTTACATTAAAAATAAATATCAAATGATAATTGGCGATTGTGTAATCGGTTTCAAAAAAAATCTGGATGTCTTCGGAAAAATTCGTCCCATTCTTTCACATTCTCACAAGGCCACCGCTTCAACTCTTCTCCTTTCCTG
>WOGP01007853.1:0-11518 GCA_015342065.1 Leptinotarsa undecemlineata
TATCAAATATATAGTCAAGTATATAGTCTAATAAAACTCTGAAACCTCTAAAAATGATTGTTAGCTGGTTCTTCTTAAATGCTGCATTTTATTCTTGGTAATAGGAAATATATATTTGCGGTAGCAATTTGATTTTATAACAGTTATTTTATTGTTTTGAAATAGTAGTAAATAAACCATATTATAAAATAGTTGGCAAATTATCATCAAAGTAGCAACATAGTAATAAAAGCAAAATTGTGTTTGAAAGCAGTCCAATGAAATAATTTCATTAAAGCTACAGGAAACATTTATAAAATGAGCTTGAAATAATTTTATAAAGATTATACACACCTCACAAAAAATAAAACTGCTATAAAACAATTTACTTTCAGAGGAAAATATGTTTTATAAGTTAGTTGTTAAAAAGTTCCTGTGATAATTTCGTGACTATTTTATAACGTGTCTTTAATTTTATTTTATAAACGTTTCTATGACAAATTTATAAAACACTTTCATTGCATACAACTGTATTGTGTTCGATGCTTATCTAATACAATGAATTAGCATTTTCGAAGTAATGTAGCTGTTACTACCTGGTAGGAGATCATCATGTTACTGCACTTTCGTCCTACAGAGACATTTTCCAACGAATTCAATAAACTGTTATGTGCTTATTTTGTTATATTGTTAGATATGCTATATATTTGTTATATGTGCTATTTTGTTAGGAATCACACGTGTTAGAAATCACACGTTATAAGGTAAGATCTCGTTAATCCTTAGCTCGCACAAGTTTCTACTTCTGAGGGTTATCGTTCGTAAGGGTGCGACAGCTGGTTAACGGAAAAACAAATTTTTAAAATTTTTTTCAAACAGATGTTATAAATTTTCTTGGAATCACGGGATGAACGATTTATTGTATTCGTTTGAAAATGTCCTTGTAGAACAAAACTGCAGTAACTCAGTTACAAATCAAGTGGTATAAAAACATAGGAAGTTTTAATTCTAAATTTCCAAAATACTTATTTGTTAATTGCAAAAAAACACTGTTCGTGTACGGAAGTATCACTATGAAAGGCATTGAAATACAAATTACATAATTATATACAATACTGACAAATATATGGAAAACATTCAGTTGTTAGCATATTCAGCAGTATTTATTTCTCTCATGAAAGTCCACATTTTTTATTTGCTTCAGTTCCTTCGGTGCTAATGAATATTATCCAAAAGCTAGAATTTCTTGGGATAGAAATTTAATTTTACTTTTTTTGAAAGTTAATTTCTGTAGAGATAATGTGTACGATATGTGTTTTTTGTATATGTTTTTCAGTATCCATTTTCAAATATCACAAAACATATTTTTGTATCAAGATGGAGTAGTAGAAAGCCAAAAACTTTCTTTCCCAAAAATTAATCACTCCTAAAAATATAACCCCTTCAATTCAAATAAACTATATATAAAGAAAAGTTACTTATACTGTCCCAACCTGGTATCCCATATGATAAAATAGATGATACCGGACAAAAATGAGAGTTTTCAGATGTTTCATTCTCAAAATATCTGATAGGTTCTTCTTTGCATGAACTACACATCTGTGAATAGAGTTTATTTCGAATTTAGTCGATTTCAATTCTTCTTCTTTGAAATTAACTGTGTTGACTGATTTGTGTTTTATATCACAGTGAAGTTTATTGAATAGTGAAGGCCTAGGTGTGAAGGAGCATTGGTTATCACTTTGTATTTACAAAAGGGCTCATAGTAATCATTTTTTGCCTAGGTTTTGTCGAGTGTATATCTTTGTTTTTCATGAAAGTAGTTTTGTTATTGATTATACACAAACATGATACCAAGATAAGTAGGCATGGCAGAGTGACCTAATAACACCTAATTCTTCAAAAATTGATATGCATGATACATTTCTTTTCTTTCCAGCAATTATTCTAATCAGCACCTTCTGTGCCAAGAATAGATCATTGAACATTGTTGAGATTCCTCTTTCATATACTATATTGTGTAGCAATCCTATGAATGATATCTGATTCAGTTCCACAACAAATGTTTGTAGTACAAACTAGAGAGTTTTTTGTATAAAATCAATGTTCTTATGAAAGTAATTGTTTCGTGTAATTCAATGTTTATATGAAATTAGTTATTTGAAAGGTCTTCTTCCAGTTTATATAGAGGTTAGTTTGAAATTAATTGCATTCCTTTTTTGTTTGGAACATTCTCACATTTTTTTCTATAAAGAAGGAGTAGTAAAAAGCTAAAAATGAATTTCTCCTAAATATATTCCAGTTTTAGTTTGATCTCTAAGATCCTCATATATAATTTCCCTGATAATTGGCTTGCGTGTCCCATCTGAGGTATTTATCCATTATGAAGCCGAGGTATATAATTTATCCCATTCAGGATATTTCGATCCTATTTGGGGCTAAATGTCATAATCCAACTTATTGAATTGTTTTCTTATTAGTCAGTGGGCTTTGCTTGAAGACAGGCAGATATAATAAGAAACTTTTTCTTCCTTATTCAGAGGGATCGGCCAAATTTCGGATATGCAGTTGGTTAGTATCTCGTTCACTAGATGGAGTGACATTTTTGATGTTCGCTCCAACTCAATACGAGGAATGAAATACTCTGAAAGAATTTCGATTTTCAATTATTGAATATTATTGACTTCAGGTCGATAATGGTCACTATCTTGCACTGATGAGTGGGTAAGGAGCCCGAAACTGTTCTGCAGGAGTGCCCGTTTCAAAATTCAAGGTCAAGTCTTTCAGTTGTATTGCCAATTGCATATGCAGGAAATTTTCTGTGAAGATTCCTACACTGACGCCTGACGGATATAATCCAACGCCCTTCGTGGTATTAGCCAGGGGAGTAGTTGTTTTCTGATAGGCGTCAGTCCATTCAACCTACTGTGTAGGTATATCCAAGACGGGCTTGAACATTTTAAGTTCATTTCATTAGATTTATTGAATTGTTACTATCCTCATTTTATACATAAATATCTGAAAAACATTTTTTGTGTGGGACTCAATACTCCTTATTGTTTTTTTGAGTAAATACCCTTTCTCAATCTGAAAAAGGAACGAAACTGAAAGAATAGAACATCTGCTGTGGTTTAATAAAGGTTAAACTGGAAAGTTCATGACAAAAAGTTACCACTGAAGAGTCCATTTCGTCAGTAACTTGATTTCATAGATCTCCTCACTCAGCCTTTTTCAATAATCGACACTTCGAAAAACAATATTTTTCCGTTATCAAACTAAAAATTCACTTTCAAACTTTCGCCTCAGATCGTAAATAACTTCAATTTTTTTAAAGTACCAATATCAAAATTATCTAAGAAAGCTAAGTATAGAAATTTAATTTTTTTCGATTTTTTTCGAGTTGTAGGCAAAATTTATGAATACAAGTTACCGACTAACTGGAATCTTTAGTGGTTTATACGAGTATTACGCAGTAACTTTTTGGGGTAAACTTTTCAGTAAATCCAAATAACAGTTAGAAGTGCCGATAACTTTTTTTAACATACTGTATATCAATCGATATTTCAAGAATGTCAGTTCACCATTTTTAATAGATATTTAACAACAAAATAATGGTCATTTAGAATCGTATATCCTGGTGAATTCTTTCGCAAGATATAATCAACCTCAATGTCAACTGAGAATAACAATGAAGGTAATCACCTCAATTTTTGACAATAAAATTCCGATTTCTCATAAACAACTGCTATTCCTCACCTAATGATACGAGAGTAACCTTTGTGCAATGGATGAAACTGGTCTTGCTGAGCAATAGAAAAATCCAATCGGAGTAAACAGCTGTGAGAAATATTAATCATCTTGCCTTTTGGAAAGAACCCGTTATCAATGCCACAAGTGCGGAAATTTCCTCAAAGCCTAATTCATTTAATATCAGTACATGATTCGAATTATTTAAAATATAGGAAATGAATCAACGGGCTCAGCGAATATAGTTTAATGGCGGGTCAACAACTTTTTGAAGCTGCATCATCTGAATATAAACGGCCGATTAATTCGTTCAACTTATCATTTCTGAAAATGATGTTTGCTTCCATAGAATACCAATTGCATGATTTGAAATCCCGTAATTTGTGATAATTCTCTTTGTTGAACTAGTTCTTGAAAGTACACACATCGGAAAAGTCTAGGGATAAATGGCAATAATTTTTTTTTAAATCGCTTTAGGGAAAAAAAGTTGACGGGTGATTATTAAACGAATGTAACTCACAACAAAATTTATTTGATGATGATGATGATGATGTCACTTCAGGTAAATCTGTCACTGTCGAAGACATCACAGACAAGAGGAAGGTACTTTTTGAACGTATGTCATTGCAACCTTACTTTCACAGCTAATGACCACATTTGAGTAATGAAATATAGTGAATAACGGCCATATTCGGCGAAAAAGAAAAAATCAGACTCAGTTCCAAAACTAGGGAAAACATTAATAGTACATGAAGGGATGAAGACTGCGTTTTGTTTTTTAACACTACCTACTACGAAAATTTCTATCTACTTGTTCAGAAATGGTGTTCAGAATCCCATATTTTTCTCGAGAGTACGTTGATCAGTTCTCTCGTTTGAAGTGTTCGGAAACAGACGACATTAACTGTGCAAATATGTGGCAACATTGCATGTAAATAGACTCGGCGCCGGATCGGCTGGTCGACGACGCATGCAGATGGGCGTGCCGGGCGTCGGCATCGTCTCCATGGGCACGGTGTTGGCTGGCGGCGTATGTTGCCCGGGCAACCCTAGGTTGGGTGGCGCGCATTTTCATTCACTTCATTTGGGTGCTGGTTGTTGATAGCACGACATTTTCGAGATGGAGCCAGAATTTTTTTTATGATGGAAAATAATTTTGAATTGCTAAAATGTTTCTCATTGAGGTATATGTACTGAAAACATATTTTCGGATGAATTACCTCAAAGGTTAACGTAACAGACCATAAAGAATATCAGTTCCTTTCCATTTTGCACCATCCTATTACAATGCACCATTCCTGATGCAGGTACTAGTGATGATGATTTTCACTCAATGGAAGGGATCTATGGATGGTATTAAATAAAAAAAAAGTGCAGTCCACTCGAGAATGGTTTTATCTTATCACCTGAACTACATAATGAATATATAACCTATGATAATCCTCCGAAAATAGTATATTTTTCAATTCCACATAATCCGAATATATTTCAGTAGTGAATAAATATCTGTTATTCTCCACTCTGCACAATCGTAACACAATGTCTACGAATACTCTTATCAGGAATAAGATAGTCCTATTTCATTTCGAAGAAAGGTGATATCAATGTTTCATACAAAAAAAGGGTATATAACAACAAAGGCGTATCGTGGTCTCCGTCAGTTTTGCTTTTGTCTTCTTCTTTATTATTTTTCTCTACTTTGGAGTTGAATACCTCTTCCAATAACGAATTCCTGTCCACAAGAAAAAATAACCTCGAATCCGCGAGTATAGTCTAAACCGGTAGAGGTTTTCTTCCGTCAAAAAGTGTCTGAAAACAGCGTCCATTTCTGAAGCTGAAAGTAATCCCAACCTCTGAAAGAATAATGATCAATTCCCATCCTTCGTCATGTCTGAACAATCTCATTCAGGGTAATCAATGAAAGCGAAGGAAAGTATATTTCTCATTGCTAGCCTTCACAAAAAATCGCTCGAACACGTCGAACACGAAAATAAACAGATTTTCTCAACTTACACTTGACAGTAATACACTCTTTTTGAAAATACATTTTAACAAATCCAAATCACTAACCGGTAGACTAACTTCAGCATCTAAGTGAAATTGGAGTTCATAAGCTCAACGTCAAGCTATACCGTAAATTCTGTCTTTTTAACGCTTTCTATTCATTTGAATATAATGCAGTACCTAATAGTATCTGAAAAAAAATGTGTACCTACGTATTTTGGCGAGTAGATTACGAATGAGAAAGAAAAAATCGGTGCTCTTCCTTTTTTCTTGATAAAGAGACCTGTGAAGTTCGGAAACTTTTTAGCACAATACAAAGTATAGAATCAAAAGTGTTCGTTTCACCACGTCACGTTTACATCTTATTTCACGTTCGTTGACACTTTTCAGTGTTTTTATCACAATTTTTCCTATAAAAAACTTGCTGTAACAATGAATGGTGAAAATATGCAATTTCCGGAACTTTGTAGGGCCGTAACTCTGGATGTTTTCTTTCGAATTCGTAATATATATGTCAAAATACGTAAGTACACAATTTTTTTTTCAAAATTTTCAGGTGCAGCCTATGTTATTTTATTTTTATTGAATCTAAATCAGTTCTTTTTTTTTTAGAGCTAAGAATACTGATAAATAAATAACATGGAAAAATTATTGACTATAATCACCATTTCTATAAACAATATATTAAACGCGATTGTTCAGTGAATGATTTTAAAATCTCACTTTTATTAAATTCGTTCGCTGCACGAATTGTAGTACAAACTGGACTGTTAATCGTCAAAACTGCCTGTCTTGGTCTAATGAAAACCATCACTTGATCCGTGAAGTTCCCGCACAATATCGTAGGAAACTTATCGTTTTGCCGGAATTAATGGCAATTGTATTAGTAGTATTACATTCCTATTGTAAGTAGCTAGACAATAAGTTAATTCCATAATATGAATTTCTTTCGCCCATTCATAACTACATAAAATATTTTCTATACCTGTAGTAACCCTTACGAATCAAGGACTACCATTATGGTTCAAAAGTAATGAATGCCCGAGTTGACCCTTTTCAAGTAATCTAAGATTGAATAGTATAAAAGTGAAAGGCGATCAACAGTGATGGGTAGGAAACAGAAATATTTAATTCAGGTAGCGTTGTACCAAATTAATTACGACCACAGGAAGGTATCGTAACGTTGGGTATCATTTAGCCTGAAGTTCACCTCAAATCCGATATTTAAATCCTTCTTCATACATTCGTTGATATGCTGAACCATGAATCAGTAATTTCAGATTAAGCAAAGCGAATCTATGAATAACTAAGAAAATTTGCCTATTGACGGTTGTGGGTGATAAGCCAATTTTCTATTATGGCGACCAACGTGGGGCAACACAACAAGCCGCAAAAGCAAGTATCATTTTGAAACGAAACATATTTCCACTCTGATCAATTTTGTGAATGAAAAGCTTCTCTTCTTCTTTTCTTAAATAATTGACTTGTCATGCGTGTCTTTTAACGAAATAATCAACTCGTCTGCAGTCTGACGACTCAAAAATGATGTGCTACCGCTAGACGTTTTGCTCTGCCGCTGCGACAGTTTTTCTTTATGTCTTCCTGTACGTTCTCCGACGAGCGGGGGAGCTTGCGTCGGAGAGCCCGGTTTTAGCTAGTTCGTCAACCTGCCATTCATAAAAAAGGTACCAGCAGCCGAAAAACGGCCGTATGTCTCGGGTGCCCTGGTTGATTTATTATGAATTGCCGCCGATGTGATGCTATTTTCGAACAGTGGAAGTTTAGATTTGTTATATTAGATTATTCTGGAATTTCTCATATCAAAATCAAATAAATCTAGTGACCGGAAAAGAGAGATGCAATACGATTATGACGTTCCGTTGGAATTCTATCAATTAGGTTGTTGTTTCCGGAATCCATTCATCAGATCCGACTGCGTAGAAACGTTGCGAGAGGTGAATATTTCGAAATGCGCTTCTGAAATACTACCTCAGTATTTATCGTCTTTCGCATTTGATTTTCAAAAAAATACTATCGACAGTCGTCCAACTACATACTGTATTTAGTTTTTTTTTGTGTTAACTTAGATCATTTCTCAGGTTCTCTGGGAAGTAAATTTTCACCTACAGTAGGATTAAAAAGTCTGGGAAATGATCAGTCTACAAAATTTGTTAACCTAAGCAGAAGGTTGTTTTTGAGGATTGCATTAGAAGTCTTATAAAACACAAGCGCATGGGTGCAAGTAAGACTTTGAATGTGAAGCTCTCTATTACTGCAGTTCTAAAGTTTCTTTATTTACATTAGCTTTTGCTTTCTCACTCTTTATAAATCGGTCAAATAATTTATCTGTTACAAACACATACAAAGAAGTAAATCTTTTCATAACAGTAGTTTAAATTTGTATTATCACGAGTGAAATAGCTGAATATTATAGTAATGGAATTGTAAGATCTTATTCACGTATATGTGAACATTCTTACTGCTCTAAGCAGTGCTCCGTCACTGCCTATCCTCCTCCTAGTCCTTTTGAACGGTAATTGTTCACACGGAAAATTGCCGGTTCTCCTTTAGTTCTTGATTACATATCTCTGAAGGCGCCAAGTTAATTTCCTTCTCGTACTCGAGAAACGCGCTTTCTAGCGAACTTCAAAGAGACGTCGACGTCAAATTAAAATTTCACCAAGAAAATCGGCGACTTGCAACAATATTGTTCGATGGAGATGAAATTTCATTTGAGTTTGTTTGTTTCGTTCTGAACGATTGGCGCGTGGTATTGTGGGAGGAAGTGGTTCGATGGAAATTCTGGTTATAAATTATTTTGTTCTATTTATCTAAGAATGACCAAAAAATATGTAAATTTCAATTCTGGTTTTGACAGTTCCGAACAGAAACTTTATCAGTGCGGCAAATGTTGGTTGGCTGTTGAGGTGATAAGAAAGTAAGAGTGAGTGATTATTAAATAATGAAAATCTTCCCATAATAGGTAAAGCCCTAACACATTTTTCAGATTAGCGTTACGAGCGTTGAAGGTAGCAGAAAGAACTGTTACCCGATTCTTCGCATGGTGGAAGCCATTAGAATACCCTTGCTTGGTGAGGTGTTACCCATGGACACTCAGCCTAACGGTCTTCATCCATGTCGAAAGAAGTACTCTAAGTTTACTCAGTGTCACTAAAAAATCCTTCGAGATAACGGGCGCTTTCTCTTGTAACGATAATTCAGAGATCTGTCGTGATGAACCTTGAAGATACCGGGCGCCTTCTCTTTATAACAAACCATTCAACAATAAGTCGGAGATCTGTCGTGATGAACCTCTTCCTAGCTACTTGTTGGATTCTTTATGGACCTCTTCCAAGCTATTCGTTGGATTCTTTATGGACCATGAAATAGATAGATTCCGATGTTGTGTCTACCTACATCAACTAAATAATCTTAACCGCTCCACTTGACAACGTATCGTGGACAAAAACTTTCCAGTTCTTCACTTTCGATCCTTAGAGGCTAGTTATGTGTTCCAAGAGTAGGATATCTCATAAACCTTCCGGCCACCAAATTTTTCAGCAGCAGAGGCAGAATCTGCACCAGAAGAGAAAACAAACTCTCTCAAAGCAGGTCACCAATTGGCAGTCATTCACTCAAATCAGAAGCAAAAAGTCCTGCATAGCCAAATCTAATATAGCTGATTTTAGATGTCCTCATGTGGGAAGGTTACTACGGCCAAAAAAGTGGGAATGTTCCACCTTGAATATAACAACCAATCAATTGGAATTTCATTAGTATATCATTATGGCTGTCGTACATTATTTCCCAAAAAAAAAGTCTATAGATACGATTCCAAATAGCTACAGATTACCTGTAGGAAACCCTGCAGTAATGGGGGGCTCTAAAATGTCGCACAGCAGACGTATTTCCCCAACCATACACTTATGTTGCTTACCTACTTAATGAAGATAGTTGGACTGACTGCTGACGTGGTCCTCAGCAGACTGAGGAAAATGTACCATCGTTTGTCAATTTCGGAATTAATTATTCTTCAGAAGAAAATTTTGAGAACCTGGTTGCAAAACACATACCCAGTACAGTATATTCCAACTCCCGTCCCATGTTATGAAGTAACAAATCAGAGGAATCATCTTCAAACATGCTATAGGAGGTAAAGTGGAGTAAAAGTAGAATTGTAAGAAGTGCATTTGTTGGTTGTGAATTTTTCTGTTTGTATAGAAAAAAAAACTGGATGCAATGTAACGTACGTATACAATGTGAAATGTGTGGATGGGTTGGGTCTAACGATTTTAATTAGTAATATAGGACACACTACTGATCCTTGAGGAAAACCTACAACTGATGTCATGATATCCAGAATACAGGTGGTCACTGTTTTCTCAGTTACCCTTTTATCCATTCCTTTCTTTACCTTGCGTATAAGGAATTGAAATTAAGGCAATACACCTACAAATGCAGCCTTCTGGTTTTTTTTTTCTTTCTTTTGTTCTAAACTAGTAAAACCTAAACTCTATCGGATTCCATTACTGATGGTTCAATACGTTTTTTTTTCCAGAACGAATCTTCTAATTCACCCGTGCGTCTCTTGTGCTACTGAAACAATGATTTATACCCGCGTTCCTATTTAATGAATGCTCAGTTGTAAGCCTCCATTCATCATTTTAGAAAGGGGCTCCATTTCTCGTTGTTGTTGTGCTTCCACATCTGCGGGACCAACAGAATATTAGATCGATGAAAACACTATTAATCTTGATATTGAAAATCCGGCAGTGCTTGCTTACCGAGGGAATTGTATCTCTAGAATCTTAAATTGTGTCTCAGAACTGTAGTGGCGTATTATAATTTTGACGCACACATCTCTTTTGTATTTTTTTCTAAAATGGGATCCGTTCGTCTAAAAACATGTTAAAACTCTTGGTGTTAAGCATTTTGCTATATTCGATGAATAACTAGTCAGTTCTATTGAAACACAGTTGTCTACATTGTTCAGAAAACAGTGCAGAATTGTCATTCATGTTCAATTCTGAATTATTTCTCAGGTAATAATAGTTTCTTTTCGGTTCCGTTGATAAAAACTCTTCTAAACTATTCGAACTTTCCGACGTGTAACAGTATAATGATTGATTGACCGACCGTGCGAAGGCGTTAACTACATCGCAAATTACCCCTTCTGTTAGCCGACCCTTGGCAGCGACAGTCGACAACGAAAGCGACATAATCATTTTCTCGTTCGGCATCCTCAACAAAATGCATAATTAATAATTTTCTATCTTCTCTCCTACCCTTCTACATCAGTTTTCGAAGTTGGGAATTAAACGGAAACGTCTCGGGCGGAAAACGAAGCTCTTTTTGTTCTCGAGAAAGTCGAGAGAGCTAACTTCCTTCGCGAAATTGAAATACTCTCAACTTTCATTAATTTTCTGGATGAAAAATAGGTTGTTTTCAATGATCTCCTTGATGAACTTACTGCTAATCGTTCAATAGAGAATTCCTTCAGCTGCACATCATTTGATTTATATTCGATTGAAAACAAGGACTATTTTTAGGATAGTTCATTTCCACGATACATTTTTAGAAAATAATAAGTCTTATCGTGTCGATTTTTGAGGCTCAGGATGTTATAACTACATCATGGATTCATTAATCAATAATATAACTAGTCATATTTGGAAATTAATGCGTCGTTATTATACAGGGTGTTTGGTAGCTGGGTGCAAACCTTTAAGGGGGTGATACACTAGCCCATGTAGAACATATTCATACAAACATTTTTATTTTCTAGCGC